>JBAMIG010000025.1:2877311-2893480 GCA_037177335.1 Kiunga ballochi
GTGTGGGCACTGAGGATAGAGATGGGGCGAGTGTGGGCACTGAGGATGAAGATGGGGCGAGTGTGGGCACTGAGGATGAAGATGGGGCGAGTGTGGGCACTGAGGATGAAGATGGGGCGAGTGAAAAGCGACGACACCAGCACATGGAAGCACGGTTATGAAAAAGGGGAAAAGAGGAAGGTTGGGTTTATAACAGAGCTGCACCTTGAGCCTTGCCACTCGAGGCTCACAGTGACTCACTTCCTCTCCCTCCATCACTCCACTTCCTTTCCCTTCACTTTCCTTTTTCCCCTTGAGGTTCCACTCCACCACTGACCCACATTAACTACAGCAATTACCGCTCACACGAGCCTCTGGGTGGCATGGGATACAACCTCCACCTCACATTATTTCCTGCCCCTAAACTAACCGATCACTTTCTGCTGCTGTGGAAATGCCCCTTAAGGTGTATAATTTATGCGTGTCAGAGAGCTACTGAGTGACAGCAGAGTTGGGCGGGAAACTACAGAGAGCACATTCTGAGTTTGATAGCCTAATAAAGAACAAATTTACAGAGAGAATGAGTGGATCGCTTCAAACAATGCTGCCACTCTGACGGGTATTTGGCTGATGTTCTAATCCTGTTAACGTGGGACTCGGTCCAGCAGCACTTCACAAATCTATACAATCCACTGGTAACTTTGGTGGAAAAGGACCAATTTAACCTCTTTCCAAATCCCCCCTCACTCACTCCCACCCTGCAGAAACCACAAGCATACTTGCTGGAAATCAAAGCCACATTCTGGATGACCCCAAAATGCTTGGAGGAGCGTAAAAGAAAATCCAACTCTGCAACTTTGCCTGTAACCAGGCAACTCTCTGTGTCGCTGAGGCATGCAAAAGTATAAACAAGGAAAAAAAAAAGAACAGAGATGAGCTGAGAATCCGCACATAGAGAAAAGCTCCCATTAAAATCCACCTGCAGCTGCTCTCTAATTGGGCCTGGGTAGCCGACTAAAAAAGCTAACGTCTAGTTAAGGCGATATAATTGGCTGCTCTGCTTTAGGAGAGAATGAAATAAATCAGTCCCCCGTCTCAGGTCGGCCCCGTCTCAACTGAATCCATTAGAGCAGATAATTGTCTTGGACGGCGTTGCCATAGCTGAGCGAGAGGAGACAGTTGGCTTGCAGAGTGGATGTGTTCCGTCTCTGGATGCTGCATCCCAGGCAGGGACGTTCTGATCCGAGCGGTGATGGAAAATCAGACGCTGTAATCTGCCGCCATGTGTTTGTCTCTGAGCTGGAAATGATGGGTTTCTGCATTATCTTGTATTAGCAGTATTTCAATGTGCAACATGCTTTTAGTGTTTTCCTGCTCCTCAACACCTGTGGCCGTCGTCGGGCGTCTGCAGGCTGGGTCCCGACTGGACCTTGGTAATATTGCAGATTTCAGTGTCAAATCATGCGAGTGCAGCTGGATGCATGTTTGAGCAATTAGATCTGCGAATGATTCTGGCTTTTGGCACAGAAAAATGATTAAAATATAAGTGTTTATTCATAAAACAGATTGGGAAGGTGAGCTGGATCGAAGGGTTGCATGCTAATGCCAGATTTAGACCCCCAAACGTAACCCTGATCATGTGACCCGCTCACACTGGATGCGTTTAACACAGCATGTCTCCCCAAATTCACACCCATATTTCACCTTCAAGCTCTCACATATGAAACCGCATCCATGTCATAATTCTCTGACTTTAAAAGCACAACGTTTGTCACTGCTTAGTACTAAGAACTAATCAGCACCCGTTTCAGGAGGTGAGAAGTTTGGGTTGAAATAAAACGGCTCATGTGATGCCATCATACTAAGATCTTTTGTGGATGCATCATCCTCCCTTCACTGGCTTTATAGCTCCATTATAACGTCTCTTCACTCCCTCCACTGCACCTGTAATAATTTCTGCCGCCCCTCAAGGCTTTTGTCACTTCAACAAAACATGTTATTTTAAAGCACTTGCTGGAAAGACTGATGATGCCTCTTCTTCAGAGGCAAGCCTCTCCTCAATAGTGCTTCTATTTGTTAGCTATTTCCTTGCAACACCCATCTGTTTATTACTGAAGTGTCCTGACACCCATCATTTCAGTGCCATCTCATAGCCAGTGCAGAAAAAAGGGAAATCTAAGGGGAATTTAAGTGTTTTGATGGCAGAACCTGACGTTTTTAATAACCTGACCGAGTAGCTTAACTAAGCAGTTTGGCTTCATTAACTTAATCAAATATCAAGTGATACCGATCACAGTGATTGCAAAAGTTTGAAACTAAATAATATTAGTTGTTATTGATCTAAATGAGCATTTAAGGTGAGACACAGCAGTTTTGAGGGATTTCTTTTAGTACTTCCTCTTCGGAACGAGTGGAAAGAATAAAAATACAAATTTTAGTTGTTTTTTGGTTTCTCAAAATCTGAGTCATTGGCTCGTACCGGACCCGTTCTGATTTAGGATGGGACAAGACATGATGAAGGATGTGTTTACATTTGGATCGTAGATGTCCTGCAATGTTTTCAGATGTGCTGGATTTGGTATCGTACATGTAAAACGTGTTTCTATGACATAACGTCTGTTTTCATTGAGCCAGTTTTCTCCATACTCTGGGTAAAATTCTGCAGACGCCAAACGTTCCCGTTTTGCTCCAGTCTGATTTACTGAACATTTCATGGACATTTTCTGGTAATCTTTTAGGGGTACTAAAATGTGCAGGTTGGCTTCGCTTGGTGCAGGAAAAACTGCATATCAGTCGCTCAGTTTGAGGAAATTCAACATTTTAAACAAACATGAGGAAAATAAAAATACAGGAATAGAAATGGGGAGGCGAAGCTTCCCGTTGGACATTATAATTCACCTTTTTACTTTCCGGCATGGTAAAAATTTAGGCAACAAACTCACTGGGATGAGTTTAGCAGAACTCGCTCGCTCTCTTTTAGCATCATTGAGGTTCTGCAGGTGCTTTATAAATCTTTCTGTAGATGATTTAACCACAAAGAGCACTTCTTATTACATATTGACACAGTATATGCAGCCATGTTTGTGTTTGTACAATGACTGCATACTGGGACTGGGACTGGGAACCGATCTAGGACTTTGTTGAGCAGTTTTTCCCTTCAGTATGTGCTTTAACAGAACTACCAGGGGTTGGTTTAGTTTAAGCTAATTTACACTTATATTATTTTATTTATTTTTTGCATCTTTACCAGAAAAGTCCATCTGTAAAAAACTGTTGAGTGAATCAAAGTTTTTACTTTCTGCAAATAAACAAATAAAATAATAAAAACAAAAATATGAAATTATGTTGAAAGCTCCATCAGATCTTGTCCTGGTGCTACTTGCAGGTCAGACCGACACAAACCAGCTTTGTGTTCCCATCACTCTTATTAATCTTTCCATTCAGTGCGAGTTTCACATTATCTAAATCCCCCGTGCTTAAATTCAAGTAGTTATAGAGTTTTATATTTTTTAAACATTATTTCCAGGTCATATTGTTCCAAATAGAGCCTCTTAATGAAGACATTAAACTTATGGTGTGTCAGCTGTATCATTAAGATAAATGACACAGCACACACACTGCAACACACCGTCATGGAGCTGAGGCTTGTGTTGTAGCACAAGGACCGTTTTCTGTTTACCCCTCTGGCTCTCCTTGTCTCATTCTCTTTTTATCTCTCCCTCTATCTCCATCTCTCCATCAGTGGAAAATGGCAAATTGCTCTATTTTTCACCGAGTCCCCCTCCTCCAATGCTCATCCAGTCATCTGGTTATTAGCTCCAAACACAATAAACCAACAGCGGTGCTGCAATATTCCCCAAACTGTCCTAGTCAGCATAAACGCATCCTAAATGCACACACCTGGGTCAAACTGCAAAACAGATTTTGTATAAAAGGACGGTATTAACTGCTGTGGGAGATAACGTGTATTTACCAAGTACTTACTAAGAACTTATTAAACTAAAACAAGCTTACTTCCAATTTGTAGTCTGCCATTAATTTAATTTTGGCTTCTAAAGAAACTAAACAGGCTTAAAGTAGATCATTATACCATCTGCACTACGTACTTTTGGAAGCTGATATAATATTTGGAAAGACAATACACTTTAGTGCCAAACAAACTGGGAAGACTATGTGCGTTTTATTAAAAGAATTTAGTCATTTTTGTGAGTCTGAAGCAGCACGTCGACCTGCTCGCAGCACCAGATGAGAATAATACCACTGTAGGATTACACTGATACCCACATGCTGGTGGGACGTGCAGAAGTTCCTGTTTAGTTGAACCAGACTCAAAGCAGCTTCTTTTCCCAGATCAGTCCCATTTCCACCAGCATCATGTCACAACTCCGCAAAGTTATGAAAATAAGAGTTTCCCTTTTATTTTAGCTCGGTGAGCGGAGCAAAAGCCGTTAACAGGATCAATCCCGCACGTTTTGATGATGAACAGAAAAGTAAACAGATTTTTAACGTATCTGAACTCACTAAGGATCCAATCTTGTTTTTCATCTTCATCAAATTTCTCCCGTTATTACACGCCTTTTTGTTGTGCCGTTTAATTTTCTGTTGTCCAACGAGGATGAAAACAAAAGCAGCAGCCAGTGGTGGTGCGGATAATGAGCTTGTGCAACGCAAACGGCTACTTTACAGAGAAAGTGAAAAAAAAGCCGCCTGGGTCACCAGCAGGGCACCAGAACGGGCTCATTTGCCTCAAAGAGCATCGGAATAAACATGGTGGAGCAGAGAGGCCACAGTTTGCCTGATGCTGGGGAGATTTTTCCCAGTGGAGCCGGATAAAGCCAGCACAAATCAAGACCAATACATTTTATCTGAATGTACTTGAACCAGGGGTGTTTCTAGGCTTGAAGACATCCTGGGCTTAAACCAGACAGGATGTAAAGATGAACCAACTTCTCAGTGTTACGACTATAAAGTTCCTAAATTGCAGTTTAATATGGATGAATGTTAAAAACACTGTAATATTACACCTAACATCTCTCTGACTCCACCAGAAAGCTACAATAACATGTCCGAGCATTCAGCGACTCTGGTAATACGGAGCATCAGCTAGCCAATAGCTAGCATGCTACATCTGATCACGTACACGGCATTAATGATTGAAAATACCAGGCTACTTAAAAATGTTGATAAAATTAGCTCATCTTTCTCATTTGATCTGTGATCATGAATGCGTCTCATGAGCTTTTTTAAGCATCTCATGCTAACTAGTGTTAGCTTAAACTGTAATAGCTAGTTAAACAGAAACGATGTGCAGCTCTGAATGGTAGTTGTCCTATGTGGAACATTATGTTTGTTTCCAAATGCATAATTCTGACTTTCAACCTTTTCTTTAGAGTTGCAGAAGTTTCTCTTTTTTTCACATTTATTATCTATTACGCCCCATTAGCCTTACTAAATTAGCCGATCTTCCAGTTTAACGCTCTGAGGTTTGTGCATGTGCACAGCAGCATCGCTCTAGTTGGGAAGGAGTGAGTCAGTGATTAAGTGAAGAACAGAGCAGAACCATATGAGGAAGAGGTGCTGCAAAATCCCAAAATACCTAGAAATGACACACCTCTGGTCCTAACTCACCACACAAAGAATAAAAGACTGGGACTTTTGTTCCATGTGGAACAATGAAAGGCTTGATGAGCGATACTCGACTCAAACGTGAAAACAGCTCATTTCAAGGGTAGTGAGGATGGAGCAGATTTTGTTAGAGCTGATGGGCAGGAGGCTCCCACATGTACCCCGCCCCGTCCTCAGAGACGAGCAGAAGAAGAAAAGGAGTGAAACAAGACTGGTGGGAGGGGAGTCATCTCAAGGCTAAAAGCACATAACTACAAAGCGCACAGCGAGTGTGTTGGTGTGTATTAATGAGTTTATTTGACGGTTGGAAGAAAGCTGTCTACAGGCTTTCATAATCTCATATGACTCACAACCAGAGGAAGCCATGGGAGGAGGGGAATCACAAGAACAAAACCTGAAATCAGAGTCAGAGTGAGGGAAGCTGCAGAGGTATGATGGAGCCTTTTTAGCCAGTTTTCATTATGATACCAGAAAGCAGGATCCCCAGAGCAGCGGATCATCAAATCCTGGAACAAATATCACAGCGAGGACAGATCCAAATCATCTCATTTCAAAAGGCATGAAAACGTTTGGGCATCGGCTGCTACACGCTACTCGGACCGTGCTTGTAAACCATCCAGCTCTTATACGGGACACGTTTCTTCCTCAAAAGGCTTCCAGCTTCTTCTAATCTTTCAGGTATTCTTCTGTAAATCACTAATGTGATCCCACAAAACAATACAGACTATATAGATTATACAGAACATATAAACTACAGATTTAACACAACACAACTGCAACACAACACTATGATCGGTTCATCCCTGTGCTTAACAGGGTACATTCATCAAACGTGGCGTCCTTTTTCCACAAGCTGAACTTTTCCTTTCACTTTATATCTACAAACCTCTCAAGCTCAATTTTGTGTTGACATTTCAGCACAAAGGTTGTATTTGCACCACCGTGGCTGCACAACAGAACAATGCACCGACACTCCAGTCCGCTAAATCACCCTGAAGGTCTTTTCTAATTAAAGAATGGTGCTCAGTTCGACCCAAACTGCTCCCGTGAACTATCACTTCTTAATTAAAGCCCCGTCCTGCTGTGTGAGCATCACTGTTTTTATTTTCAGAGGATCAGCGGCTGCTGAACGTTGGAGGCATCGGGTTAAAGGAAACTACAGCCGCTCTCGGAAATAAGTCAATTAAGGCCTGATGCTTTGATAAAAGTTATGCAAGAACTTCAGAGCTTTGAGGTGTCCTACTTTTTAAAAATCAAAATGATACTAAATATGAGAAAATAACTCCACAGTGCAAACATGACACTTTGTGGAGGTCATTTAATGAACTACGTGCAGCAAAGATCAGGGTTTTGCTGCAGTGCAGGATGAAAGGAATGCGTAGGAATCAAGATCCCAACCAGCTTCCGTGTTTCCTACTGGTCCAAGGCTGCATAATAGCATGCAGGCCTCCCTTCATTCACATCATTAACCTCTACGTTTTGTAGCTCGAGGTTTGCTCTCATCGCTTTCCTCCGTTTACGGCCTCATGCTGCAACGCCAGAGGAGACCAAGAGGAAGTGAGCACATCGGTTCTGGTGCTGCCGGCACAGACGGAGCCAGACTAGAGCAATTCCTGGTGGAGAGCGGCTTTAACCCTGCAGACCGAGCTGTATCATATAAAAAGCAGTTTAACATTGCTGCAGGACAGCAAGACAACCCGACCTGAACCATGAGACATGCAGGAAAGTCTGAACCACAATGGAAAGCAGCAGCTGGAGAAGGGTCGAGCTTTCAGTGGCAAAAAGTATAAATTCACAGGGATGGAGATCTTAGAATCATATTTACTCGACTGCAACAAGTTGTTTTGGTAAAAACGGAGGATGGAAGAAATAAACATCCACATTTTGCTGAGAATTGTGCAGCTTTACAACAAATGTTCACAACATTTCAAAGCCTCACACAAATGTGTGGCATCAGGCCCCGTGTCATGTGATCAGATAATCACACACTCTTCAACATGTCTGTTTGCTTTACCATACATTTCTGTCATAGAATGAAATGATAAATGACTTTATTCATGTCAGAGGGAGGTAGCAGTGGTTTGCACACAGTGAGGTTATATAATCCAGGTTATTATGGGCTAGTTCTCCCGCTGTCGCACTGTTTTTCCCTGTGTGCAGCAGGGTCATACATAAATATTAGCACTAAATCTTTATTCTGCATTTCTGGCCATTTATTGCAACATTAACATGCAGCAGCATCCGCTGCAAACATTAATCCTAATAAGTCCAAAACTCTTTAATCCTTCTGCAGCCGTGTTTCGTGTCTTTATGCGTCTCATCTCACCTGCTTCTTATTTTGTTTCAAGAGACACTTTGAAACTTGAAATGTGCTTTCCAGTTGGATGGAAGCACCACATCTCCCTTCCTGTCATCCTCTCTCCCTCCCCGTCTTTACCTTCCTCCCACTCTCCATGTCTCATCTGAAGTGTCATCAGCACCCACTCCGGCTGATACCTGGTAATATGGCAGAGCTATTGTCTGTTCGGTGCTGCTGTCTCCATTGTTTGCTCTCATACTTGACAAATTCATCAAAGTAAAAAAAAAGGAGCAAATGGGAGAAAATAGCTGCAAATCATGCAGTTTTGTATAACTGACTGTGTGAGTCTGGCAGGGCGAGTGCTTGTCTTCAGACGATGCACAAAATGTGTCCTGCGTAATTTTGGACACGTATAATGTGTTCAGCCCCCAGAAATAACCTTTTAAACATGGCTGTCGTGCATCCCTGTCAGAGGAAAAGTAGGGTTGTGTTTTCTGTGTTTGTCACTGTGCATTATGCTCACATGTGTCATGGTATATTGGGACGTGGAGGGGGGGGGTGTTTTGCCTTCAGGCTAAAGAGAGAAGGAGAAAAACTAAAGAAGCAGGAGGAATAAAGAGAAGTTAGAGGAGAAAACATGGAGAAGGATGATGACTCATCATGTCACCTTTGCTCTGTGGAGGGTTCTGGCTGCGGTCTCGGAGGATGTTGATCTGGTAGACTGCTCCATACGGCTCAAACAGCTCCTTCAGCTCCTTCTCCGACCAAGAGCGCGGGATCTGGCCCACAAACATCTTGATGGCATCCGGGTCTGGCTGATCCGAATGCTCCAATGCTCCGTTCATCTTTCCGGCAGTGCCGTTACTGTTGGAGACACAGAGAGCAGGAAACTGAGAGGCTGTAACGCATTTCACCCCAGATAACCGACATTGTTTAGGAAATATCTCCTCAACTATAAATGAGCTGATTTGGTGTCTTGTCTGAAACACTTGGACAGGAGAAAGTACAGCATTATCAATGGATTTATACTCTTATATGTGAAACCATTGCTGCAAACATATAAAGTAGCGGAAAACACACCAGTGACTCGGCTCTACCTTATAGTAATGCATGAGGAAGTGGCACAAACGGGTCGATCCCTAACACAAGAAAAACAAGAATTAAATGTGGGCAAAGATTTGCATGTGGGAAGAGAAAGAAAGGCTAAATATCCCCAGTAAGGATCCCAGTATAGCCCTCATCTTACAGAGAAACCGGCTTTAGCACGCGTCAGCAAAGCGACATCTCACTCTGATGCTAAACGTGTGAAAGTAGACATGCAGCCACGGATCAGGAGGATCTCAGTGAAGCTTTAATGAAGGACTGAGCTGCGACTCAGACACTTATTTTAGCTCCACAACACCGATCCTTTACATTTTCTCCACATATGAACTGTGATGCGACATATTTTCTGAATCTCTGATTGACCGCCGGCCACCGTGCTGGTGCATGTTTGTATTCATGAATGGGTGCAGGGGAAGCTGTGTGCGGCGTGTTAATGGGAGCTTTTGTGTGAGGGATTAGGTTGCAGAACCAGTACAGTAAACTTCCCAGCCCTCTGAATGGACCCAGATGCTTACACGCGGATCGACCTGGTTATATTTCCACATCTAGAATGCATACCAAATGGAGGTTAAAGTGCTTTTACCCCCTTTCACTGCAGAGCAACAGCACTTATCTGTACAAAACACACTTGTCGGACCGTGTGTTTGGAATGCAAACAAGCTTCTTTTTTTAGGTGAATAAAGACTCATAAACGGCTTTCAGCAGTGAGGCCTGATGGAGAGGAAAATGGTACCGAGCATATGCAAGGCAGAGGAGAGAAATCTCACACACAGCTGCAAACACGAGGCTTTCAAAGCCTGTGGTCCATCTAAAATAGCTACAAACCAATTTAATGAAAGCAAAGTCAATGAATGTGCCGCTTTATTGCTCTACTTTCGCTTTTGTTATCATCGACAGGAGAGAGAAATAGCATTATCTTAAGAGGAAAAAACAAAACAAATCCAAATCCCAGGCTTGGTTGGTTGACAACACTAATACCACATTATAAAGCTCAGACAGAGAAAGAGAAGGAGTGCAGCAGGGAGGGGGAGGCTGATATGGAGAAAGACTGGGAGGGGGGGAAAGAAAACATCCAGACCTTTGAACGCGGGCCATCCATCTTTTGCAGAAAGAGCCGAGCCGCTCGGCAGAAACGCCCAATTCTTTAAAGGACTTAAAGGACATGTCAAATGAAAACGCCACAACTGGAGAAGGAGTCAACGAGGCAAAGCGGCGCTAACAGTCCTCAGGGCAATAAGCACTCCTCGCTAATCTGTCCAATAAAACGCTCAGGCCCGGGCGCCGAGGGAGCCCCGAGGGGTCGAGGCCGATGGGGGAAAAGGAAGAAGGGAAGCAGGGAGGGAAGGGCGGCGGTGGCAGCCAAGAGCTGCTGCTTCTACCTCAGGCTGATGTTTAAGCACAAAGGCGACTGCACTGGATGAGCCACGACGGTCGCTGGGTTCAGACTGCAGCACATCATGCCTTTGCCCTCTGGCACGTGCACACACACAGCCGAGGCTTGTGTGGAAGCAAAAGAGCAGAAAGAGAGGGAATAACTGGAGACAATCCCTCATTGTTGGCTGTTTGTGTGAGGCTTGTTGGGGGGAGAGGATACAAAGGGCGATGTCAGAGGAGAGCCTCCATGGCCCGGGACACTGTCCACCCTGCGCTCCCTCCACCATTCACCCTGCCTGCAAAGACAATGAGCAGCTTCACACTGGAAGCCGTAAGGCGGGCCAATGTGCACAGTGGACGGCCTGATCCGTCTTTTTCAGAGGTGGCTGGAAGCCGGTGAAGGAATGAGCGCCCCAGTGGCCAACACTGACGAGGTGTTATTGGAGGCAGACTGAGCTGTGGTGTGTGCGTGCACTTGTTTGTGCAAGCGTGTGAAGCTCAGGATGAGTGTGTCCTGGGGCTTGGATTAAGTCGTTGAGTGGATCCACTCTTGCCATAGCCTCTCCATCTCCCTCCCTTTTCCCCACTTCTTCTCTTTCTTTTCTATCTCTCCCTCTCAATTTGAGCCAATTGTTTGCCTTAATGGCTTAAGTATTGCTTCCATCACTCTGGTCTCCCTGCAGCACAGGGCCGTGACTGAAGGCTGATCTACACAGAGAGCGAGTGTGTACGTGTGTTCAGTGGAAAAGTGTCTCGAAAGGTCTTTGAAGCAGCTGCTAAGGGCTGTTATTCCCTCACCTCACACTCAGATCAGACAGCAGGCTTGTTGAACCAAGCTACAGCTGCACCGTATTGACCATAAAACTTTATGATGGTTATCCGTTTATTCATGCATCGTCTTCCCAGCTCCTCAAATCTGCCATCTGTAAAAATAATTGTTCAACATTTTGGGAAGACTAATTGGCTTAAGATCCAGCAGTGAGGAGAGGAAATCAATATCAATCCATATCCTGCAGGATGTAGTTAGCCTAGCTTAGCGTAGGAATGGAAGAGACTGTGAGGACGTTTAAAGCGATAAGCATCAGTTAAAAGTTGTGATTTTCATGTTTTCTGGACTAGAAAAAGGACACACAAGGCTTTAGTGTGACATGGACATGTTATTTGCACTAATTGCACTGGAACTGATTGAAAACAACATCTCTCTTACAAACTCTCACTCTTATCAGTGAGGTTATTTTCACTGCTGTCATTTTCTTTTGACAGCTATTTGGAACAAAATGAGTCAAACTTTGACAGTCAAAGATCATATGTGGATTTATTTAGCTCCTATTAGTTTCAGCTCACTGGCGACCTGTCCAGGGTGTACCCCGCCTCTTGCCCGTTGACAGCTGGGATAGGCTCCAGCTCCCCCGCGACCCCGTTAGGGACTGAGCGGTAGATAATGGATGGATAGTTTCAGCTGCAGAGGAACTGTGTGGACACTGTGTGTGCAACAGCAGTTCTGCAGAAAACCAGTCTGGATGCGAGCACAGAACAAGCAAAGTCCAGCTTTCAGAAACATGGAGGGATAAATGCTAATTTGCTTTGCTTCGGGTTCACACAGATTTAAACTGCCTAACTCTTTTTATATTACATGTAAACAAGTCCTTCTGATAGAAATGTAGCTAAATCTAATTGAATAAAACCCTGATAATGTCTTAAAAAGCTTAAAGCTTGTTCACATTCTCCTAGTGCCAACTTCAGGGGTTTAAGGCAGAATCAACAGAAGCTATTGGTGATATTGTGCCTCATTATTTGAGCTTTTTTCTAGTTTAATGAAATAAAAAAGTACTGGCTGCATAAATGTCCACAGGTGAGTTCAAATATTCCCAGCTGTGACGCTGACATGGCTGCTTGCTGTGCAAATGTTTGCACAACAATCAGCTCTGTAACAAGTCAGCGTTAGTAGAGATCAACAAATGACACCTTATCAACTCTGTAAGTGTCCCTGCATGAATTGCTGCAATGGCCAAGCATCATAATCCAAATCCACACTGGTTTGTTGTGGATTTTACAAAGGAAACTAACAGGAAGCTCCACACACTACACTTAGGTCTCCATTCTGTCCGCTGGCCTTGTTCACAGCAGGGGCTCCAGGTGGGAATGTGCAGCATCAAACAGGTAAAAGCGAGGGGCGATGGATGCAGATGAGCCGGGTCTGGGAGTAAGCACAGCTCAGAAACCGGGTGCACATGCACATCCACATATCACACATGCATACGAACTCAGGCTTCAGTTCAGGCTGGCTGCGCTGATCCCCCTGCCGCTTCTCGCTTCTGTTTCTGCTCTAAAACCGCTCAGACTCCCTTCACCCCACATAAAAAAGCTGCCTCCCTCTCCCTGTAACGTACACACCAACACACTTCAGTGGGTTCGCGGAGGGGCCGAGCTGCCACACATTTCTTCTCATCGGCAGCATGTTTGCAGGGTGTGTGACGGTCCCACAGGGGAACTAATCTTGTTGACAAGCAGAGTGAGAAACATCAGTTCCCACCCACGGGAGCGCAGCGAGCAAGGTCAGCAACACATACCTAAACACACAGACAGCATAGGTCTTTTCCTACCATGGTGTCAGTTCAAACAGGCGTTAACAAAGGTGTGTACACACATTACATCATGCTGATTTTTTACTGAAATATTTTCCACAATATTTTGTATCTTATTGTTTAGGAAAAAGGCCAACCTCAGTATGATCGCCCGCCCCATCAAGCAGCACAGGAACAATCAGAGTAATGATTAGCAGCTAGCAGACACACAAAGCCTGACTTTCCTCCTCAGTCTCCTTTCTTACCTCACTTTGTAATAAACAGTGTGAGGTGTGAGTGACTCAAACTAAATGAGTAAAAAGTCGAAATATCTGGAGCTTTTGTGAGTTATTTTCCAACTTTAAGCGAGTTAAAGTGGCTTCCAGAGGCATCGTACCAGCGTAATTCACTTTAACTCAACAATAAACAGTATTCCACCCACATCTGATACAACTCCAGTGTTTGCAGAACATTTCACATATTCATCATCAATATTTCTGTGCTGCGGGGAGAACGAAGGGCAGCTTTGATGGAGCCGCTTTCTATGAATAACTGTGACCGGCTGAAAAGCCTGGCTCTTTGTGAGAATATATGATTGCCTTTATGCGTGTGTATGGATATGCGGTTGCCATGGAGACGTGGCAGTATATGCGTCGCAGGGAAACGATCAGATAAATGTCACAGTTGCTTAATGAAGCTGCACCGGTGCCCTGATGCTCAGCTAGCTCTCTGCTAACGAGCTACTGCTCACCGCTCGCTAATGATAGGAGATGCGCGCACACGCTAGCTTCCCCTCACACAACACGGAACGCTTTAGTGTCTGATGGTTTCCTCCGTGGGTAAGAAGAGGAAAAGCACAGACTTTTCCAAGAATTAAACATGTCTTGTTATATGCTGCAGGCGGCAGCGAGTGCAGTGCAATACGAGACAAATAAAGCCGTCTGATAAGGATAGTTGGATTATATTGACATGGAATAACGATGTCAAACCTTGGGAGGAAAAAGAAACAAAGTTTGCCACATAAAAATGCTCCAGTGCTCTTTGGAAGCTCAGAATCTGCAGCTTTTAAAAGATGTGAATAAACTGTGAAGCTGCTGCTGAGCTCTGCTTTTTACCCACAGTTTGTGGGTTAAACTTTATCACAACAAGAGAAAAAGAGCAAGAAATATCACGTGTTATTTTTCCTTTCTTAATGTGATGAAGCTTTTCAGAGTGGGAAGTTTGTTTACTGAGAAAATGATTAAATAAAGTTAAACAAAACCCAAAATATCTGTAATGAAATTAAGATGTTATATAAATATATATATATTTATATACAAAATTTATTTCTTGCACTTTTTAAATATATTCTATTTAGACCAATTCAAAAATGAAAAAGGAAAATTTATTAATAAAATCATAAATAAAACAATATTACTTATTAGGTACTAAATCACAATTCCAGCAATTAAATAATAAATAAGTTTATTTATTTACATAGATATACATGCAGACAATTAAATAAGAATAACTCTCCCTGTGGAAGCTGTCAGCTGATTGGTTCAGAGTTACACATCCATGGTGATGTGATTTATAAGGCCTGTCTCATTATGCCTCAGACTAAATGCAGACTTTAATACTTAAACTTAAAATAAACACATCAGCTGCAGCCAAGTGATGTCCGTCCCATGAGGAGTTTGCTTTATAATGAGCGTAGCACTTCAACGTGGATTTAGATCAGCCTGAGTGGCCTCTAACCATACGGGACTTTAAAGGTTTTTTCTGTTTAATTTGTATAGAAAACAAACAGCAGCTATGATGATGCCTCTGAGGCGGCTCCTTAGCGACAAACACAAAGCGCAACGGGTCAGATCTTCTTTAACACCTCTGCTCCTTTATATGCACCCAAACTACCATTAACAAATAACCTGTAAAAGCATCACAGAGAATCTAAACAAACATAACGGCGGCATTAAAACAGTTATCTAACAGTGATCTGGTGTTGGAGCTGCAGGTTTTACTCAAACAGCACGCTGCTGATGAAAGAGTCTCATCTCATTACGCTTTGGGATGCATGTAAGATATTCATGTTGCAAAAGGAAACTTGAATGTGTCACCGCGTCATCTCTTCACATTCATGCTGCAGACTTTCATGTTCTCACAGGAACCTTGTGAGGGTGACGAACACCGTCACATGCAGAGGAGGCGATCCACTTTGAGCCAGTCTCACTCACAGTGGAGCTGAGCCAAGAGCTGCTGGAAAGTGTTTCTGTCGCTGCTGCTCAGTCTGCAAGCAACTCTCTCCTGAGAAGACTTTTGAGGATCATGACTGTTCATTAAATGCTAATTATATACAGTTTAATTGACTTTACATGAGTTAAATGTACAGTTAATATGCAGAACTCCGGATTTTTGCTCTGAATCCTCTGTGCGCATTCTGGCCGCCTACCGAGACGTTCTGCTGCATTTACTCAACTGAAAACTTCAATAACGACCAAAAACAAACAAAGAAATAAAGAAATAATTAGTATTAGTAGCAGCATCTAAAAGAGGAACTAGTGTCGGCAGAGATTACCGGAGCAAGTCTGAAGGTTTGGTCTGAGAGGCTGATGGTGTGAATGGGAAGGACTACATGTAGATCACTGTGAAAAAGCTTCATCCTCACATTTACAACCTACTGACCCATGTCTGGTGACCTTTGCATGACAGACCTTTCTAAAATAAACCTTGATATAATCAGGAACATTTCGTTCCCAGAAGCAAACTCGTTTTCGGACGTTCTGTAGGGAAGATGATGCTGCTTACTGAGACAGGAGGATCTGATCACATGACTATTTCATGTGGGATTGAACGATCAGGATCTCTGCAATTCATCACACATGTTGAAACGCAGGCCGCATGACAGCTAGCTGTAGGCCATAATCCTTTGTTTACAGTGATTCCTCGCTATATCGTGCTTCGCTGCTTCGCGGACTTTTTTTTACTGTACTGTAGCTAATTGAAGGTGGCATGTCTGTTTATAAAAATCTTCTTGCTCACAAAAAGAAAAGAAAGAGTGCCAACAACTAACGATGTTCTTCTCTCTGAGAAAGACTCCTGCGCAGCCTTCAGTAGAAAAAGACGCTACTGCGCAGGGGAGTCAGGTAGAAGAGGCGCAGCTGGAGGGACTGAAATACGCGACAATCTTTCCTACCTCGTATTCATTACTATTTAAAAAATATTGTTTTACAACACTGTTCGTCTCT
>JBAMIG010000025.1:2896152-2909273 GCA_037177335.1 Kiunga ballochi
ACTACTTCGCGGATTTCACCTATCGCGGGTTATTTTTGGAACGTATCCCCCGCGATAAACGAGGGATCACTGTACACTCTTTCGCTCCAAACAGACTTGTTGAATCCAGACTCGAGAGGGATTCCAGCTGTGGAAAAACCAACTGGACCTGCATTTTTGGTAAACACAGTTGGTCTGGAGATGGTGTTTAACTTTTCCAAAGTCAACGTGGAGCAAAGACGGGATCCAGCTACGTATTGAAC
Source organism: Kiunga ballochi (assembly GCA_037177335.1). Lineage (NCBI taxonomy): Eukaryota > Metazoa > Chordata > Actinopteri > Atheriniformes > Pseudomugilidae > Kiunga > Kiunga ballochi. The sequence continues at coordinate 2,896,395 of JBAMIG010000025.1, forward strand.
TAAACTTGCAGGTGAAAGAAAAGTAAAACTGCACTAAACAAGGGTCACACATACACCTGCATGCCCTGCACATGCTATTATTATTAGATGTTTAACCAATTTAAACTATCTTAATCCTGATTAAGTCAGTCAGAAAATATCACAACTTCCTGTCAGTGTTTTGGTGGTTTTGGCTTCGTAATGTGCTAAACCTGCTTTTTTGTTCCCCTCTTCTACATTGACAGCGCAGCCTCAAGAATAATCTCCCCTGAATTGTGCTTTCTAGCTCACATCAGCATGACCAAGACTTTTCTGTGTGTGTGTGTGTGTGTGTGTGTGTGTGTGTGTGTGTGTGTGTGTGTGTGTGTGTGTGTGTGTGTGTGTGAGTGTGATAGAGGGAAAGAAGGGAAAAGGAATTAGAGCATCTTAAAGCCTCAACACCAGATTGGTCAAATCCAGGCAGCAGCAGCAAAATTTCACCCTAATCTTTTGCACACTTCCTCTCATCCTCACCCTCACTCCCTTATCTTGTTGCTATGGGAACAGCAGTGTCAAAGCGGCCACAGGGTGAGGGTAGTTTGGGGCATTGTTGGGTAGGTGGGCCCCTCTTCGGATGACAGCTCTGTTAACGCACACACACACACACACACACCATCACCCTTGACTCTGTCAGATATGTGATGCGTCACTCGGCTCCTCTTTCCAAGTCTCTTATCTGCGGCTGGAAAAAGCTCTGTGTCACTCCCCCTTCTTCACCTTCCGCTCCTCTCACTCAGTCTCTGCTGTTTGTGGTCCTGATGAGAAACAGCTTGTTTGTGGCGCGAGTTTGCGCACGTGCACGCCCGCATGATGAAATGGCAACGGCTCTGATTGTCTGGCATGGTGCTGCGGCTGCGTTCTGCCAAAAGTCATCATCTGACTCGCCGATGGGAATGATGGCCCATTTGACTAATGCTCCTCCACTAAACGGGCCGATGACGCTGATCCAACCACGTGATGAATTAGGAGTTGGTTGGGGGGGACGGGTCAAATCTGATTGTTTCCAGCTCCATTAAAGCGGTCAGCATTTGGGATGCAGGTGCAGCTTTTACAGAATCCTCTTCTTTGTTTTATTTTTACAGCAAGTTGTTGAATTTGTGAGCCTGAACATGTAACACCCCCGCATGGTGTGCTCATGCACGCTGGTCGTGACACCTCTAAAGAGGACAACTGAGCAGAAAACCACAGGGTGGAGATGGAAAAAAGAACAAATGGTGTGATAGGAGCAACGCAGGTAGACAAAACCCAACAGGAACAGATGTTTTCCAAGGGATAAAATGCCTTATTTAACAGAAAGAGCATTCGTTAGACTGGGTTTGGAAGAATGGGCTCCTTTTGTGGCAAACCACCATGCAGTGTGCAGGACATAGGTTACAGAAGCCTGCATATTACCTCTAATAGTATTTGGATAGGCTGGTATTTTATATGTGCGAATAAAACTCAAAAAGGCATTGCCCAAATTCACCTGTTGGCTGAAGGTGTCAGTGTTTGGATGTGTGAAAAGACGGGTAGAAACCACCTCTGGCACTTTAATCAACTATTATATCTGCTTTCTGTGCTCACACACAAACACCACATGACCTCAGAGAGGAAGGAGTAGTTGCTGTGATGGTGGAAGAAGAGAGGATGCTGGAAGCAAGAGTGAACAGGTGAAGCCGAACATGGTGGAGACAGACAGCCAGAGGAAACCTATTTACTGGCTTGGCATGGGAGGGCAATGCTTTCTGTGTGTGTGTGTGTGTGTGTGTGTGTGTGTGTGTGTGTGTGTGTGTGTGTGTGTGTGTGCGCAGACCGACAGGGAGACAAACCCAAAAAAACGCCCTGTGCCGCTGAGAAGTTACTTTTCCCTGCAAGGGCACATCTGTAAGCTCTCGTTTGCACTGTAATTTGCCTCGTAGATCATTTCACAGTGGTTTCAGCAGAGTGTGTTTGTGTGTTTGACCTCGGGCTCTCGGCAGAAGCAAAACACAACTGGGCTATTTTGTCCACATAAAATACTTCAGTGTGGAGGGTCACACAAACCAACAGTCTGAAGGCCGTGCACCCCCCCCCCGTCTCTCTTAAATCTTTATCGGGCACCTTTCTAAAGCCGCTCTCTCTCTTCCACTTGGAGCAAGTTACAACTAATGGAGCTGCAGCGGCATGGGAGCAAAGGTTTTATCTCTATTCACGAGGCTGATGGTGGAAGTTTTATGGGATGGCAACATGGAATTACTGTGACAGAATAACAAATAAGAGGAGAGTTAAAGGAGCTGGTTAGTAGCTTTTTCTGCAACAGAATCAAAAGATGAACTTTGCTTTGATGACACAGATTCATGTTGAGTTTTAACTGGTTGCGACCAGGTTTTTCACACATCTATCGGAGGATTTCACTGAAAGCCTTTTCTGTCGACTACAAATGTTTTAGGAAACTAAATATAATCATTTCCTTTGAGGAAGAAAAGGTAAATGTACATTCCTATTTCTACCAATCCAGAGGTAGAGGTCATCCGGCACATCGACTGGGGCTTTGGAGGCCATCAAACTGGCCACATCACCTCCATTACTTAAATCAACCTGAAACCAGTTCCAAAGAACTGGGTCTTTGTTTTGTCAAAAGTCTGACTTTAGGTCCATCCACTGCACTGGGGTGGGGGTATGGGGGCAGCAGTCTGACCAGAAAGGCCTAGACCTCTCCTCCTTTTCCTCTAGCTTCCATGGGGATTTTAAGTGTCCTGGGCAGTTTGATGAATTCCTGGGTTAAGTCCAGAAGCGTCCCCAGGGAGAGGTCCAGGAGGCGTACAAACCAGATGAGCATAAGCTCAGATTTCATCTCAGAGTTTTTGAGATGAGGTTTTTAGTCCAAACAAGGTTTTGTGTGCTTCACAGAAAGTCTAAATAAAACTTTCAGGGTTTTTTTTTGTTTGAGTTTATTCTTTTTTCCACGTTCATGAACAAACAAGGACACATTGCAGGTTCTGCTTTCATAGATTTCAGAGAACTTTATTGCAGCTGGGCCGTGTCGCACTTTGTGTTTTGTTATTCAAGAATCTTCCTGTGTTTACTTGCTTTATTTTGTAAAGGATTTATCCAGTTTCTGCCCATGATGCTTTCATATCCTTCAGCTTTCACTTGATTACTCTCGCGACCGTTGAAACATGGAGGACGTCACTTGCACATTGAACCTCTAATTTTCCAAAAGCTTTATTCAAAATGAAGCAAGGTGCCACTGAAATGGCGTTTAAAGGGAGTCGGGTCCAGGTTCTGCTGCTCCAGAGCTGAGTCCTGCCTCCCAGGCTGAAGGTGGCTCTAGTGGAGGTGATGCTAATGCACGGCGGCGTAATTATGCCTAAAATGATGTTGTATGGGTGAAGGGTTTGGGCTGCTGGGGGAGGGGGAGTGGGTGATAGCGTTTAGGATATTAGGGTGGGTGGGGTGTTCATTTTCATTAGGGTTTATGGGTTGGAAAAACATTGTTGTGCAAGCCAATTAGCGTTGGAACAGATGGCTCAATATGGTGGTATGTTTTGTCATATGCACAAATGCAACAGCAACGACAGGAGGAAAAAAGTTCAGGCTGACAGCTGTTCGGAGGGAAAGCCGTCTTCTGCTTCCTTTCTGAATTTCAGCTTCCTTTCCGCTCTGCCCTCCATCCCTGGTCAGCATCTCAAGGGCAAAATGAAACCTTGATCAGTCTGTTCAACACCGTCTCTGAGGAGGCAGCCATATGCTGACATATGCTGATGGAGTGGAAAGGGAAAGGAATCGGCTAATTATTCACATGTGTGCCTGTGTGTGTGCCACATCTCCGATGCGGGAAAGTTTTGACTGATGTGGCTTTCTGAGGCTGAATGTGAGCGTATTGTCTGTCCTTTATCTGCAAATCTGCTCCTGGTTTTAAGTCAGCGTTTCTCTCAGAGCTGCATTCAGGTCAGTGTTGAAAAGCTTCAGAGAAGCAGTTCTGCTCTCAGCAGACACTTAGAGAATAATAATACTATTTCTGCAGAATAATTATTCTAATCAAGATAATAAAAAGACCTTCAATGCATATGGGTGCAGAATTCAAACATATTGTCCTAATAAATTAATTCAGCTTCTGTCTGCCCAGTAAAAACAATAGTAACTAGAAAAAAAGAAATAAATTCAGTCATATTAGATGATAAGTCAGTGACAACTAAATATCCAGCATGGAAACAAGCTTTAACAAGCAGAGGGCAGAAAATATAACTGAGATTTTCATTAAACCTGCTCTGGGTCATTAATAACCAGCATAAAAAAATCTATAAATGTATTAAAAAAACTGAAACAATTAAAGAATTTAAAGAACAAATTTAAAAAGAATTTAAAAAAGCAATAAAAAGGATGAGTCCGTGAAGTGGATGGGGTATCAATGTCTGCTCAGACGTCTGCACATGGCAAGCTGTGCGCTTTATAAGCTGATGTTTAATCGTCTTTAACTAACGGGACCTAAAGCAGTCATTAATGTGCCTGCTATGCCATCGGTAGATGATTCTACAAGTCACAAATGCTTGTATCCAACTTTTCTCCTCGTGTCTAGTGTGCAATCCTCCATTATCCCTGTCCTTCCTATGGAAGTGTCTGGAGAAAGAGGAGCTTTGAGGAGTTTCATCGTTTTGTGCTGTGAATGAATGAAAATGAAATCTGATCCCAGGTAGAGGCCTGGAAGCCCCGCAGCATCATCTGCAGACAGAAAACGACTCCCTAAAACAAAAGTCTGCATTGCATGATGTGGTTTTACAAGGCAGAAGCAAAGTCCTCTCCAAGGTGTCCACTGTGATGGACATGATGCATAATAACAGAAACGCTCATTAGATTTCAGTTTCAGTATTCGGGCTGTGTCGCTGCTACACGCTCATCTCACACAAAGAAGAGACGAGGCCTACAAACACACCTCAAACTATCAGGCCGGTTGAATATCAGCAGAAGCAAGAGAGGAAATATGTTTTCCTTTGTTGGGTGAATCAGCCCTTTAACACCCTCCCACCGGACTCCCTCTGACACATCAAAGACTCCTTTGTGCAACTTCTCCTTTCTTGTCCGCAGTCGTGCTCACTCCTCTCGCTGGCTTTAGAGCTCAGCCTTACATCTGCACAAGCCGAGCGGGATGCAGGTGCGCCTCCCCGCTTCGGAGACTTCATAGTTGCAAACACCCCGGCTGCGGCGTTAGCCACGGCTCAGTGGCTCTGAATGGGAACGCGCTAACTGGCTAGCGCTGCAGTCCCAGAGCCCATTGATCTGTGCTGCTCGCTATTAGCAGACAGTAGAGACTCCCCGGCTCTCCAGGGCCATTAGAATGCATGACTGGGAACCGAGCTAAATGGGACAATACACAGAGGTGTGTACAAGGGTAAATACACTCCAGTTCATATGGCCAGGCAGATACACAGCCGCTAAGCCTGACTAACGTTCTCTTGGCTACCCATGGAATTGCATTATCCTGGGTGTTTGTCTTAACGTGTGTGTGTGTGTGTGTGTTGTGATACAGGGATTATGCATGGCGTTAAAGCAGGACATTCGTAGTAAGAGTTGTGCTGTTAAGTTTCTAAGAAGAGAGGGAGGATTTCACTGTGACAGGACACACACACACACACACACACAGAAACAGACAAACTGTGTTTCAGTGGGCAGGAAGACCTACAACCTCCTATCTTTCAAACAGTAAAAGAGAAGAGAAATGGAGATGGCCGTTTGCTCTCCATCCCTCTAAATGTTTAATGAAGCATTTCTCTCTCCGCCTCCCTCCCTTCCTCTCCAGCTCTCACCCATCATCTACTTTCCCCTCGTTTTACCTTGTTTGTCTATCGCGCTGTTCCTGCAGGCTAACACACCACAGAGATGAGATCTGAATGCTGACGAGGAAGAAGAGGAGGAGGAAGACGACTTATTTCCTCTCCTGGTGTGGGTCCAGACTCACCAATGCAACACTTGTTCTCATTTAACTTTTCACTTGAGTTGTTTTGGGGAAGTTTCCTCTGATGGGACGGTCTGAGGTTGACAGTATCTCGCAGTCTGAACCACATGAGGAAGAGACTGACGGTGCTGATCCAGCTTCTAAGTGCCTCTAATGCAACTGCCAAATTTCTTGTTGGCACGCGGGCGGCATGGAAATGCTGCTGTGCTGTTTGTGAACTTCGTAGTCACAGCTGTTATTGTTCAGAAAACAGGATTTGGCTGCACAGGATAAATGCTGCTCTGTTTTATTAGGCCTAATCTCCTGCACCCTTTATCTCTTAATGCTGCCTTTATCTTTTTACCTGTTCTGAATAAGCTGCTTTCACATGTTCAGCAGGTTGTCTTTCTGCTGTTAATCATGCCGTTACTCTGCATATTGTTTACAGATCGAACTTTTATCTCCACCCGCTGCAGGCTGCACCATGCCCGGGTCAGACTGAAACTGGAAGTGGGCAGGAACCAGTGCGACTTCCTGTTGGGTCCTGCAGAAACGTGTCAGGAATCAAATCCTTTTGGACGTTGTGAGTCATCTTATTGGAAAAGTGGTGAATTTTATCAACATCTTTACCAGCTCGCTTGAATCTGCAGGTGCTGAAGGTATATTTTCACACAGACAAACATCTTAATCAATCTTGATTTGGAATCTCTGACAGAGTTTATCCTGCATTTCATGTGCTGGCCGACTGTCTCCATAACTGTCTCCATGTCCTAGCTAAAGACGTTGAAGACTTATACAGAGATGAGAAACAGAAATGGAATCGCTCTGCAGCCTCCAGCTGTTCTGTGTCGACACGATCTCGCCCTAAAACGCTAAATTCCTCTCACAAAAAACAACTGCAGCCTTCAGCCGTCCTCTGATTGGCCAACGGCGGCCAAAACACAAAAAAGTTCAGGTTGATTGGACGCTCAGCTGATTCTGTGTCTGAATCATTAGGGGGTTTGTATCTGCTGATCTCCTGAGAGGAACATCTCTGCATACCCATAACCCCACCGGACAAAAGGCTGCACTCGCGAGTGTGTTTACACACTTCGTGGTTGTAAATGAACAGCGTACTTCTGCTCCCAGCCCCAGGACTTCAAATTATCCCGAGGCTCCTCCAAAACACACTTCAGAATTTTTGTCTGCTTTCCAAACTCATTACTTTAGTAGGGCAAATCAAACAGGGCGCATTAAATGGAACTCAAACATGGAGAGAGTGGAGTGTAGGGGGAAGAAAAGTGTGTGTGCCAGACACAGAGTATGTCTATGTGTTAATTAGCTGCATCCTGCTCTAATTAATGGCATATGAATAGCCATGCTGGGTAAGGAGTCAAGGTTAGACACCTGTGCCGTTTTATATTGATGCTGGAGCAAACTTCTTCCCAGAGTCTATCAGATTACACACACATAATGTAAATACAATACTGGCAGCCTCATCTGCTGCTGATCCAAGAACGGAAGTATGTGAGTGTGAGTGTGTTAAAGAGATACTGTTAGTATCCAACATGGATGATGTCAGAGCAATTAGAGATCACATGAATCATCACCAGGGAGGTAATGACCTCCGAGCACCACAGAGGAGAGTCAATTACTCCATCATAACGGAACCTGGCAGCATTAAACGTTATTTATTACTCATTTCAGAAGCGATATGATGATTTTGCTGGGCTCTGTGGGAACATTAATTTCTTATAATCCGTGAATTACTTTCGCATTGAAGCCTTTAAGCTTTGGAAATTGAATTGCTGCCGACACCGGATGTTTGCCGAGACAGAAAAACTCAAATTCAGTCACTAATTTTAGTGGCTTGAACTTATTTACTCAACAACAAACAAGATTAAACAGCAGGATGGAAATTAGGGCCAAAACGTTTGAAAGGTTTGAGGTAAGATGGAGGCAACGTGCTAAGCACCCCATGGCTACTTTGGGATATACAGGAAGTGACTTTTCCGTCATTTTGGTTGATATTAAAGTTGTTTTTCTGAAAATAGAAGTTTGCATAAGAAAATTTACTTTGCAACACACGGTTCATGTTTTGGCAGACAGGACGCAGACAGACTATCCATAAAAATGTGACTAAATTCAGTTTTAAAAAAAGATTTTAAAATCTGAAAAACAAAAGGAAACACAAGGAAAGCTTCCCTTTAAAATGTCCTCATGCTTTATTTGTTCTGTCTAACATGCTAAAAGGCTTTATCTGCATGGCATTGATTGAAACAAACATGTTAGCTTAAGACTTTCCTCTCTTTCTCTGCAACGCTCCACCTTTGCCACAATCCACTAAAATGTTCATGAATGCAAACGATGAAGACTGTGATGGGTGATAATGCTGGACGGGCATCCGTCTCCAATTCCCCGCTCTGCTCGGGGTCATGGGGGTGAAATCCTGCCCTTCTTGAGCTCTGCTGACTTTTCATTGGCATGCAGAGAGCTGAACCTCCTGGGAGTGTTTGCTTTAAAGTTTTATAGTAATTTCTTGCAGTTTCTCTGCTGCTAAGTTCCACTGCTGCCAATCCAAGAAAACTTTTCAGAGCCACGAGTTTTTTACCCTGACAGGATTTTCAGCTGAATAAATAAAAATGCGCTTAAATAAATCCTCATGTCATCACGCAAGGTTGCCAGATCTGCATAGAGGGCGGTGAGGTCTGGCGGGCTGCAGATGTGAGACACATCCAGCTTTTTGTTTCCTACACAAACAGAAGAATTTATTTTCCTCGTGTGAACAAAGAGAGCATTCCCTCTCCAACAGATCAATACTTTGGATCCATTCATGTTTGTTAAGAGTAATAGACATGGATTTGAAGAGTGGAGAGAGGAGGCTAACAGGCGCAGATTTAGCCAGACTACACCGGACCCATTTACCTCTGAACCACAGCTAACTGGGTTTCTGCTGCCTCTAAAACACTGTGTTCTGCCCTCACAGCGCCGCATACAGCTGATAAAAAATTACCCCCATTATGTAATCGCTGTAATGATTCCTATTGACAAAGCAGAGGCTACAATAGCGGTACAGTAAATTATACTAAACACCATTATTCTTGACGGCTTCTTCTGGGTGCGTGCACGTTGGTGTTTCTTCGTGGATTAGTGAGCGAGCGAGCGGCGCTCTGGCAGTGAAATTAAACTGGGGCTCAGGTGAGAAACAGAGCGATGCTTCAGCACGGCGCGAGGACGAAGAGGAGGAAGCGGCAGCGAGGAGTTAAACGCCCCGAGGAGTTTGCACACGATGCGGTGTAAGCCCGAGGAAAAAAAATGGGCAGATAGGAAGAGAGAAAGGGAACAGAGGGAGCTGACAGGGAGACTGAGAGATGGGGAGATTGATGGCATGTAATGATGAAACGGATGGAGGACGAGACAAGAGAGACATGCACGTCAGAGGCCATTACTCATCTGCAGCACACACACACACACACACACACACACACACACACACACACACACACACACACACAAAGACTGAAAATGCAACCAAAGGGTGCCGGAGGAGCCGTCTACCACCCACCTCTCTTTTTCTCACCTTCTCCTTTTTTTCCATCTCTCTCTGTCGCCCTCGTATTCATCCCACTCTCCATCTGTGCCTCTGTCTTTTGCTTTGCTCCTCTAAGACATCCGTGTTTCCTCCGGAGATGTAAATCATTCGTATCAGATCACAACTTGTTTTACTTTTCTTGCTTCTGATGGAAAAATCCGGTTTAAATAACGTGGACAGGTACGTGTACAACAGGTAGCTTTTTGCACAGCAGCCTGCAGAGCTGGATCCTCCAGCATGCCATGAAACAGAAACACATATTCTAAAAATAACTGTGCATATGGCCTGTCTCGTAAAGGCCTCTGAAAGACTATGTCACCACAAACATGTCAATCTGCTGTAAGGAAGGTAAATATTTCAACACCATTGATGTGTTTTTCTGTCTGCCTTCTCTCTCTGAGCAAACTACTTTTACTAGGTTATGTTATTTACTTTTTTAAATGTTTTAATTTAAAATGATATTTTCCCTTGTTGTCTCTTACCATTAGCATTAACTAGCATAAAAAGTGTTTTAAGTTGCATTATGCTAAGTTGGCAACATGGATCAATGCAATGCTGTAGTTAGGACTAAAAACGAGGGATTTCTCTGCTCATTCCTCCTCTGATCTCTGTACGCATCAGTGGCCAGACGGCATCAACGGCACCTCGTCACACAGCAGCAATCATCATGAAGATCTTCACACTCATGCTGATTTGATCTATTCTACAGCACTTTCCACAACTGTTTCAAAAACCAGGAATGTCCTTCCAGATCCCGAAATATTAATTAAATAGGAAAATTCTCATCTGTTCTGCTGTGATATGCACTGAAACACCACCTCAGCAACGGCGGACGGCCTACTGGTGGTGGTGGGTCTGCATGCAATCCAACATAAAACACATCATTTAGCATCTCATGCAACGTTGCAAGTTTCTGCTTCATTCCTAAAAAGGACCTGATGGCAACAAAACATCCGGTTTGTAATGTACCGTTTCTTTAAATACACAAACTGCACCTTATGAGCGCATTGAGCTCTGTAAGGAATAATAAAGACGCATTTTCTGGGATGAATTGCTTCACAAAAGGCTTGTGATAAAGACTGCAATCATTTCTATTCTTCTGTGGCTGCTCTGCCAGACCTTTACTGTAATTAGGCAGCACTTATGAAACGCTTTAGATACATTATATGAATAAAAATGTATATTATAAAGTCTAAATATTGCATCTGAATCTATAGATAAATAAGATTAAGCATGAAAGCCTGTCAGAGCTTTGTTCCCGCTCTCCTGAGAGCACTAAAGCTCATGTTTGAACTCCTTATGCTACAATATGGATAAAGTCTCACAGCCTGACCCTTTGACTTACCGCTGTCATCAGTTATGTGGTTGAGCCGAGGGAGATGGAGAAAACTCCTTCTACCTCTGTTTTGTATGTGTGAGCAGGGTTTTGGCTCGTTTCGTAGTGCAGTTTCCCATAATGAGCACCCAGGGGACTTGTTGCATCGCACTCTTCACCGAGGTCTGAACAGACTTCTGCGATACCTCTGATTCTCCCAAGAGGCTCGAGACAGACTAAACACCCATTTCCATAACAGAATTCTCACAAGCAGCAATGATCACCGGTGTCCCGTGTGTTTCTATTAGACATGAAGGGTTACTGGCATGTTTATGACAAAGATCTCTAATAAGCTAAGCGGCGTGTCCAGAGTGATAACACGGGACTGCAAACAGGAAGCAGTTGATATAAGGAATAACCTCCAGTTACCCAGAAAGGTGCAAGTAAAGTCAGCTAAAGCTAATCTGTAGCTAAAGCACATATTATAAACATCACTATGAAACCGCCTGGTTAAACCTCATGGCGTGGCTTTACTCGCTCATCCATCAAACCCATTACAGCAGAATTTCAGTGCAACTTGTCAACATTGTCACGCAGCCAGAGCCGACCAGGCCCATATGTTCTGGTTCTGTTTGACAACAAACTGCATCAACTCTGTCTGAAGCTTTTAGCAAAGACATCAAGCCCTGTGGAAATATGCACCTCCAGGAGCAGGTGCACCCATGACAGATACAATTTTAATGTTTCTGCCTTTTTAAGACTAAATACAATAAAAACAGAATAAAGAGGAAAAAACAACTATATTTTAGTTAAAAGAGCACCTGCTTAAGTTGATGTAAATGAACCCATATGGCCAGTGATGATTCCACATCCTAAGGCAAACCACTGCACTAATTAATACTGAGTGAGCCGTTTTATTATTCACTAAATCAGGCTCATAATTTCACACTAATACGAGGATTGTTTACCTGCTTTTTATGAGGGACCGCTGACATGTCCAGAATACTGACCTCATGTACCCCCGTGTCACGTTAAGCCCGCCATCAGCGGATAAAATGAAAGCAAGTCACTGCAGCCCGGCTTCACAGTCATTTCCATAAGCGTACAAGATGTTAATGCAGTAGATTAATGATCATAATTACATATGGGTGTTAAGTTCAGGTGTCCAAATGCTTTGCTGCACAGTGCCGCACTGCAGCCAACAATTTACTGCTCTCAGGAGAAACAGTTCTTATCACTGCAGACAGCTTTCCAATAAAAACAGCTTGTACTCATTTGAAAACTACTGAACTGGTCTAATATAATCCAGGTAGTTAAGTAAGACTGGGACACAACAAAAGCAAAGTGGACATGGTGTTACTATGCCAGTGTTTTCTTTCTGCTGCTGTCGAGTGGTGCATGCTGTTTAAAACGAGCCCATTCTCTGCTAAGCTGGGTTCACTAAACATCTGCTTAACACCCTGCACACACACAGCTTAATACAATGAGCCGATATGCCAAAGAGTTTGGAGTGTGTGCTGTCCCCGCTCCCCGTGGAGGCTTCAAATGCATCACGTCTGATCAGAAAGGGAGACTGGGCTCACGGCGCTGGCTAGTGCTGCATGCTAATCCTCTGCAGATGAAGACGCTAAGCTAAGAGCAGGATGACTGCGGTGTGGTAGGAATGGATAAAAAGATGCTAATGCTAACAGCTGTACTTTTCACAAAAAACACACTTTCCACACGTCTCTGTTTATTTTGGTTATTCGTTTTAATGTGGGATTCGTGAGTGTGTGTGAAGACAAGCTAACGACTACTAAATTAAAACCTTTTGTATCTGTGTTGCAGGTTTATGAAGGTATTTGAGAATTATTCTAAAAATCTCCCAAACTCTAAGATCCTGAATAAAGTTAGCAAAGTTTTTCTTGCTATAGGAAAAGTTTAGGGAGTTCTGATTGCTGCTGTTGACGAGTTGAGACCATTGAGGCCTTATCGTTACAAACAAAAACCTCTGGTACTTTTCTGTGTCTTTGTGTGTGTGTGTGTGTGTGTGTGTGTGTGTGTGTGTATGTGTGTGTGTGTGTGTGTGTGTGTGTGTGTGTGTGT
>JBAMIG010000025.1:2918355-2946166 GCA_037177335.1 Kiunga ballochi
GGCACTCTCTTTTCTTTTTCTGAGCAAGAAGATTTTTATAAACGGACATGCCACCTTCAATTAGCTACAGTACAGTATAAAAACAATCCGCGAAGCCGCGATAGGTGAAGCACGATATAGCGAGGGATCACTGTACTGGCAATTTTCATTCTGTTTGTGCTCTTTAGCTGTGATTTACTGGGGGGATTGTGGAGGGAAAGGGGGTTTTTGGACCATTTTCTGTTAAAAGCTCTTTTCAGGCTCACGTCTGTGTTGGTCAATCTAAACAAGGACTCTAAATATCTACTCATCCTACAGCTTCATTAATCCATCAACCTTGATTTGAGCCTAAAAACAAACGTGTCATCTACAAACACATCAGTCTGCATCACTTTGCATGAAACTTTACAATAAAGGCTTTCTGACTGAGCCTTTTTAAGATAAATGCCCTGTAATCGCTTCTTCCTTTGTATCTTTAATAACACTACTGCAACAAAGCCTATTTAAACTGGGTTTTTAGACCCGTTTGATGCTGCAAAGCCTTCATGTCAGAGCAGAAACAAGCTCAGCAAATGCAGGCTAAACCTTTGGGAACAAAGATGATCTTTTCTTAGTGAAATATCTATTATTGGTTCTGTTGCTTCCTCTCAGCCCCAATGCTCCTGAGGAGGTGCATTAATGACTTATTTGTAAATCGGTTATTATTGTGCAAAATAACAGAAAAAACAGTTCAACAGCACTTGTGCCACAGGACTGGGTCAGCACCGAGGATGGTGCGGATGGATAAAATACACAATCATCACACCTTTCTAAACCTTGAAGGTGGTGGAAATGTTTAGATACATTTATACGCTTTGACTAAAAAGAAAAAACTAATTTTATGCCTCACATGTGAACTAAAGAGCCGGACATCCCATCCCAACACGCAGCAGCACATCCTCCTGGAGAGATTAGGCCCTGATCTACTCAGGAAGTCTTTCCAGGAACATGTTTGACTTGTGGGGATACGATTGTGCTTCCATGCTTGTAAGTGTTTAAGTGCAAGTGTAGGTGTGTGGGTGCAGGGGTGTTTGTGTGTAAGCCTCGGGCTGTCCCCTCAGCACTGCGTCTGCATCGACCTGCAGTGGAAAACAGGCCTGTAATCGGCCATGTAGGCCAGTAAGTCGATAGGGACATCAGAATGAGGGCAGCCGTCCAAAACGGCATCACAATATGTCCAGAGGCCGCACACCGCCTCACAAACACACTGTGTACATACAAAAAGCTGGCTATTTTTCAAATAGGCTCAGATTTATGCTTTATAAACCCCCGCATGGTGACTCATGTGTAATCTGTCTGTAATAGCTGCTTTATACACATGCTTTCAAACCTTATGGACAGCTTTTGTGCAGGAGAAGCCTCAGCCATCAGATCATTATGCAACTGCATATAACTGCATTGAGTTGTTCAGGGAAAACTGTTAAACAACATGACTACATGTTAGAGTGTGTACAAAACAACAAAACAGGAAATCTTTGCAGAAAAGATCCTTCCAGAACAGCCAGTTCAGACAGTGGTACAGGAGAGGACTCACACTGAAATTTAACACCCTGCTCCTTGAACCAAGCGGTATCCATGGATGACTTCATCAAACCACCGTAATAGTGCGTGAAATCAGAAAGGATGTGTCCACATTTAGATGAAAAAGAAGTCTGAAGGCAGAAGTGTCACTGGATAGCTTGTTTAAATCATCTTTGCTGGCAGAAAAAATAAAAATGTTCTTGCGACTGCACTTTAAAAACAACGCCCGGCGTGTCAGGGTTTGATAAACAAACCGTTTCGGTTTAATCACATTTGTGAGTCGATCTAATAAATTTGATTAAGATCTCAAAAGACCAATAGTAGTAGAAACTTTCCAAACATGAAAACTCACCCTAAAAATAGATGAAAAGCCAAAGACAACTATCTTCAGCTTGTAATCATCTATATTTAAACAAGTAAATAATTCATTGAAGAGGCCAGAAAACATCATAGGCCTGGCAGTAAACTAGCTAAGGTGCTAACTCATGCATCGCTGCAGTCTGGCCCATCTCTGAACTACTCATCAGTTGAATGTTTTTAATTATACAAATTAGATTTACTTAAGGGAGGACTTGATCACACGTATGCAAACATGCAGCGGGATCACACGACGAGCATCCTGAGCGGGAAATGGTCTGGGACGCTGTAAAATAGATGTGTGTTGAGGGAAATGAGCCAAACAGCAGAGATTGCCACGATGCTGCATTAAGGTTCTTTCCAGCTTGCGTTAATGTCTCTCCGGTGGTGCTTTCGTTTTTTCCATCCCCTCACTCAGCTGAAGCCATCAAGTCTGTTCGATAAGCTGCAGTTTGAAGCAGCATCATCCCCTCCCTACGTAACCTTCCATAAGGATTGAGAGGCCTTGAGGGCAGTTTATTACAGAAACACGCTGTTGGAAGTACATGCATGCATGAATAAGCAGCCATGCCCATGGGTACGCTTACTGCACACATCTATGAACACATACGTATTACAACATCTATAAGAGTAAGGCTGACGCGGACCAGATGTTAGAGTTTTATCTACAGGAATGCCATTCCCCCCACTCTCCTCATCTTTTCTCTGTGTCCCTCTCTCTGCTGAAAAGGTTTTAGGCCAACAGGAATCAATGGCTCAAACGACACCTTGGGTTTCAGCCTCTCAGTGGCAAATTGCAGACCCTCAGATAAGTGCCGTCGCTTGAAGGAGGAGAATCTATGTTTTTTCACTTCTTTGAAAATGGACTTAGCTGTTCAGCAAACGGAGAAGCTTCCTGTCAATTTTAGCGCCGCTGTTATCACACGATGCTCCGACCTTGCTCAAAACGTTGCAGCATGCAAAACGGCTGCACAGGGACATACACACACACACACACACACACACACACACACACACACACACACACACACACACACACACACACCTTTACAATGGCTGAACTCAATCCTCCAGCACAGTTTAGCTATGCCTATTCTGAATAGAAAAAACAGTAAATACAGGAGATAGTATAGGTTTGTGCATGCTCCACTGCTCTACAGCCTGTTTACACATTCGCCTAAACACGGAAAAGGCTCTGCGATTCCCCGTGAGGTGAATGCAAAGGTGAGTAGCTTATGTAAAAAACAAACAAAAATAGAGACATTTTTGCATGATCTCTGCCCTACACCTCCACACACGTTTTCCCCAGGCAGCAGGAACGTTCTCCTTACATACACTACAGGCTCTCCTCTACACCTTCACACACTTACCGTTTCACTTATCCGCACTATCACCAAACACATATAGGAATTTATGCACACACACTCAGGCATATAGGGTCCATGTGATAGCAGCTGAGCAATGCAGAGAGCAAAAGATGCGTGCAAAGCTGCACAGCAGCTTTTTAATTCAGTGATCAATACATGCATATCAGATTTTGGGAAATCCGGTTCTTTCATGCATAAATCACAACTTGACCCAAACCCTACAGGGCCTGTGAACATATAAATGCACTAATTCATTAAGCCAAATCAAGGATTTGGTTTGCTTTTCTTTCTGTGAAAGAGCGATGTCTGCTATGCTCCAATGTCAATGCCAACAGCAGCTATTGTCTCCAAAAGAAGCTGCAGCCCCTGATTTTCCTAAAATACCTCATTTGTAGTCCATTTAGGTAATGCTCACATAGTGGCTCCTGAAACAAAGAACAAGCTGAGCGTATCCCCTCTCCCCCATTATGCTTTACCTTTACAGATTAGAACAGGTTGCAATTTTTGGGCACATAACTGGAGCATTTGTAATTATTTAAGCCAGGCTTTTTTTTTTGTCTTCTATCAAAGTAGCACCTGAAGCAACAACATAACTGCAACTGCAGTTAAGAGTGAAGCTGTGCTTACATACAGACGTAACAGTGCTGTAATTATTTACACACACACACACACACACACACACACACACACACACACACACACAGTCTCCTGCTGATGAACTATTCATCATTCAGCATTAGGGTTAAATGTCGCCTGGTGTACACGTCACTATAGCTGTTAGTCGTGTCATTAAAAAGCCAATGATGACTCTTCTTCACAGCTGTTTGATCAATCCGTGTTTTCCGCAACAGGAAATAGATTAAGCAACAGTTACGTATCCTCATCTGAATGGTTTTGCTTGCTGACATGGGGTGCATGTCCACATTGCTATAGCAAACCTTAAACCAAAGAAATCAATCATAACTGTCCTGCATGACTCCATTCACGCTCCTTAAAAATGGACATATAAAAAATCTATTTTTTAGCCCCTTAAATCCATGTTTTTGTGCACTTTCAAGTGTTTAGGAATCCAGAAAATGTAAATGTATTCCCTCCTGATACTGCACATATATCTTTATATTATTTGTGGTCATATTTTCCAGTGTGTGTAATTTTTTCTATTATGTTTTTTTAATCTATTAAATTACAGTATTTGCTGCCAAATATGGTCGTGGACTTCCAGGTAATCAATGTGGTGAATCTGTTACGCTGACATTTATAGTAAACTTACCAATAATATGTTTCTCTGCCGGGAGATTAGCGTATCGCTGCTATTAAGCTACAAACATGGTGGAACTTCCGGTGACCTGGAGAGGGGCGGGGCTTAACATGCCTCATTCACATTTAAAGAGGCCGCACCAAAACGAGTCGCTCTAAAGATGCATCTCAGAACAGGGTTATAAGGTGTGTGTGGAGCGAGAATAAGCAGGAATTCAGACCAAAGCATTGTGGTTCTACTATTTACAGACAAATTAATCATTTACATGTTAAAAGCAATTAAAAGCACCATATATCTCCTTTAAAAATAACTAAAACACATTTAGTGACCAACACATTTCGGCCTACTGGCTTTCCTCAGGGGATAAAACAGACTTCATGAGTTCAGAGCAGAATTGCACCAATAGGAATTCTCCATCTGTAATGGATGTTTCCATCAACAGCACTCCTCCCATAGGAAACACTGAAAAAACAATAAACACTGATCCATAAATACACCAGGACATGACATTTAAAATGACAGGATTCTGTCATTTAACCCATAAAAAACCCACACATGGGAATATGCTAAAGTTAACATAAACTGTACAAACAGCATGTTCACATCTCTTAGCTCTGCCAATAAAAATTGAATTTGAACCTACAGATGACAAGTGAGCTTTTACAGCGATAGTAAACTCCCCGGAGAGATAAATCTGTAAATATTTGACTTTTAAAAATGTATACTTTGTTGGAATACATGCTACATTCTCACTTATACAAATTCCCTGGACAAAAGCCCCCCCGCTGGTCTAATAAATGAGGAAAAAAACGAAGACAGCTTCACATGTCTCACCCTGAAACGCTCAAGCTAAGACCTGGCAGCCTCTGCACCATCTTTGATATATTATAAATATGTTTTTTTAACCATGAAATTGGCCAATTTGAAAGATATTGAATATCAGCACAAAGTATCAGCAGTCAGCAGCTTCCATCTTAACGCTTGGCATCAGTTTCTGCCTTTTAAAAGTCCATTGAGCCCTAAGGCGGCAGAAGGTAAATGGGCTGGGGGGTGGGGGTAGGAGTGTGATGAGGAGGGAGGGAAGAGATGAGGCCAATTGGATTGCTGTGGAGTTTAGGAGTTGAAGCACAGACTGAAGGAGAGGAGGAAGTGTGAGCTATAAAAGGGCTGGATAAATTAAAAAGTGGGAATGTGGGCTGAATGGATGGATTGGATGAAGGGCAGAAGGATGATGGTTTATATGGATGATTGGTAGCATAAGAGTGTGAGTGTGAGTGTGTGTGTGTGTGTTCTCCAGAGGTGCAGATTAGATCACTGTTATGACTGCACAAGCCCTCGGGACACAGCAGATAAACATCAACAGATAACCTACACATTTATTCCAACCTCTGCACCATCATCACTTCCTGTCTCTGCTTCCTCTCTCACTACTCTCCTCTCAGGCACACTTCCTCCTTCCCAAACTTTCAGCCCATCCCTCGTTCTTTTCCTGCCCTCACTAACAATATCCAAGAGTCCGGGGGCAGTGCGCTAGATCACACTTCTCAATAAACCCGTCAAGCTCTCCTCAGCAGCCCCCACTCCCGTCTCCCTTTAGCTCTCTGAAACACAATAACAGCAACTCTGAACGTCCCTCCCGACAATACACCCATCGATCACTTTGTGATGTGGAACACATACATCTATCACTAAGGTGGAGTCGACTGCAGGCTTAGCGCCCACTGAATGCCCCTTTGCTCTGCAAAGCTCTGCAAATGTATTCAAGGCAAATGCGAACTGAAGCAGCAATTCTTAAAAATCACCAGTTCTACAGTGTGTTCTGCTGTCAGGAGGTGTTTCACTTTGATTTTACCCATGCAGGGCAACTGATCAGGTTTGAGTCTGCAAGAAAACAAACTAAAAATGAGCCCAAATTTGACTCCGTTTGGCTGCAAATGCACTTAGGAGTGCTTGTGAAGACACCAGGAATGTTAAACCTTTAAACTTGTGATGTTAGCTAATTAAAAATGGTCAAAATGACTAAACACAAGTTCTCTTCACGCTGAAGGTGACTGTTGGATGATGAAGTCATGAATGTCGGACTATCAATGGCCGTGAGATGCATTGTACCATGCATCTTAAGTCCCATTTCAAAGTCCGATAAAGAAACAGAAAACAGAAATGTGACATAGGTAACATATTGCATGTTAATTCATTTCTGTGTAGTTATTTAAGCCAATCAGAAAGCTGATCTAAGCTGGAGCTGCTTCCCTTTCGATGCTTCCAGTGACATATGAATGCTCCTGGTGTCGATGCTGACATTTATTTGATCACGGCTAGTAATCTTCCAAAACTGTATTTTGCTTTCACACTCCTGGGAACGAAGTGAGAAGAGAAAATAAGAAAAGAGGAGAAAGAGGAGCCATTACCACAGTGGTCTGGTTGAGGAGGAAGAGAGAAACTAACAGAGAAATTGTGCAGGGTTGGCTTCCACAGAGAATAAAGAGGCAGGTTGAGCAGACTGACATCCTGCTCCCCCACCCCCACCCCCCCCCACCCCACCCCCTGCATTACGATTCATTCTGCACCCAAGTCAAGGTTAGACCTGACAGGTCTGCAACTGTGAATGGATACGTGTGCTTTTGTGTGGCTGTATGTGTGCCCACGTGTATGTCTTGCAGTGCACATACAAAATAGATGTGGGAGATGGAAATGAAGGCGGTCAGAGTGAGCAGAGGAGATGAAATAACAGGTTTATGGGAGGAAACATGGTCCACACTGTCAGAGCCAGGCAGCACTTTACGGTTTGCAAGAAAAACTTTGATTAATCCCACATGCAGGGCTGCAGGTTTGCTACGATTCCATTATAAGGTCAGGCCAGAGGCTCACACAGGCTAATAGACTGTCCTAACAGTCATTTCTACGTCTTATTCTTGAATATTTCATCACCAAAAAGACAATGTGGCTGAATTCTGATTTCTGTAATTAAAAAAAACATCCAGGAGGATCACTTCATTCTGCAGCGGCTGACACAGAATTCAGGAGTCTTTTGAGGTTGTTCTATATTAAAAATGTTCCATGAAAAAGCTCCATAATTGCTCACATCTTAAGACAGAAATGATACATTCGTGACCAATTTGATCTCATAATCTTTATTTCTGTGAAATATGCTGCTATGAAGACAACCGAGATTCCAAACTTCTCCTTCATCGTGCTGATGGAAGCTCCTCTGGCTCGTATTAAGAAATAATAACGTGTAATCTTTCAGGGGAGGAAAGAAATAACCAGAATTTTTCCAACCATCTTATGAATAAACTGTAATTCCGCCTTTGAAAATATTTTATTTTCCTCAGAGAAGTGATTTAGGTCCTGGTTATGTTTTGTCTTGATTAGTACAAAAACACACTAATGAATTCCACCTAGCTGAACTCAATCAACCGTAACAGCAAGACAGTGACTTCGCAGCACCGGTTGTATCACCTGATAAGCTGAATATGCCACAGAGACGATCCAATTAGCAGCAAAATGTGAAACAAAATCCAAAAAAATGAGGACACGGAGCATGGTCTCGTTTAAAAAAAGCAAAGAGTGTAATGCAGGAGATGTTGTGCACGCTGATAGCAGGTGGTGCTGACCTTTCTGGGAGCTCTGAATGCCATGTGATCAGACCCTTGAAGTTTCTAATGTCACCGGCCGACTCTCACACGGTCGAATGTAAGCAAGAGGCCAGTGTGCAGAGTTTGCATGAGGGAGATGTGAGGTGATCAGCGGGAGTCGTAACATGAACCGAGGACCTGAAATGAAGTGACTATTTGAAGCTGATGATAGGATGGAGACAAAGCGGAGTCAGAAATCAGGCATGCAACAGGGTTAGGTGCAGCAGTAATTAGCTAATAGGTTCATTTAGGCTGCATGAAGGAAAGCGCCACCGTCCAGGGAAGAATGCAGAAAAGGGAATAAAAGCTGATAGGTTTGTGGACAAGAAGCTTGTTGCTTTCCGTGATATTGGCTCATAATTTGAACATCCCACAGGCCATCAGTCCACAACGGGAGATTATGTTGGGATTTCTAGCAGAACATTTTACATTAACAGCTTAGCTGAGCTGTTTTAGCTCAACTTGGCCATTTAACTGCACAGGCAGGATCTATTTATTGACTGATGAATGTCAGACTTCCCTTTTAGCTTGTTGGCATCAGGTTTCCTCCAGCTGACCTATTAAACCAGGAGCAAAAACCACTGACAATTCAGCTTTATTAGCATTATTATTCAGCTTATGGGATGCTCACCATCACTTTGTCATTTTCCACTTCTACCAGTTTGTTCCTCCAGGTAGTGCAAACTGCAGAAAACTGCAGAGCCCTGATGAAATTCCCTCAATTGTTTGAATTTAAACTGGGAAAACAATAAAAAATATAAAAGCTTAGATCTAAATAAGACTTATAATGCCTGTGATTAGAGACTAATGTAGCCATCTGACACTGGTAGGCGTATCCTTATACATTCGGATCGCTCTTTTAGCTCAACAACAGCCACAGTCCACAAATGTGGCTCCTAATCCCAAATACTTCTCCTTCTCCACAATAATGAGCTCCTCTCAGACTCAAGAGTTGACAGAGGTAAAGCATTTAGCACGCTTGAATGGAGAGGGATGGAGGGAGCGAGCAGAGAGAAAGGAAGGAAGATACAGGCAACAGAGGGATAATGTGAGGGTTGGAGGGGGGGGGGGGGTTTGAGGAATCCACTGAGACATGCATGCGGTAAGCTCTCCCTCTGGCAAGGCACGGTAATGCCACAGCATCGTCCAAATGCAACGGCCGACAGTCGACAATGAGATGACAAAAGGGAGAAATGATGGGAAACATAAAGACGGGGGAAGGGATGCTGCAGAGAAAAGCCTCACACAAACGGCTTCCTTAGTCACTTAAGATTTATTTAAAGTTATTTTCCTGCCTGTCACTATCACTCAGGGACATGACACGAGCAACATGAGGGCTGTGTTAGTGTTTGCATTGTGTATTTACGCGGGCAGAAATGTGTGCAAACTGAAGACCCAATGATGAAGCGCTTTTCTCTGAAGAACTCCGGATTATCCACGTACACCATCACACACAGAGACAGACCCGAGTAGCCGTGTGAGCTGTTTAAATTTGTACAGACCAATGAGCTGCAAGCCTACACACTCGCACAGTAGTCTAATCAAGGCAGATAGCTGGAGATGCTCAAGTGCACCTAAACGCTCCAGAGCAGAAAGACTCCAAGCTACCAGAAAAAATGATGTGATGTGTTGAAACGACTCCGACAGGATGGAGCTGAAAGGGATCAGAAGAAACTCTGCAAGCAACAGGAAAGACGAAGGGACTCTGCTTTGCACTTCTAATGTCTCTAATAGAACAATCACCAGCAGATCATCAGCTAGGAGAAAATAAATTTGCATACAGATTAAAGAGGATACATGTTCAGGCGCACGTTAGGATCTTAAACAAAGCAGCATCACATTTCTGCTCCGACCCTGACTTCTGCGTTCTGAGAAGTTCTCTTTACAGTTTGACATGTCAGCTCAGATGTGTCAAATGATGCAGCCTTCTGCTGGTGTGCAGCACTTAAAGGTCAGAATACGAAGCGGAGATCAAAATTCTTTTCTGTGAGCATGAGCTAAAGTCTGGCTCCATCTTCCAGCTACCTTCCATCAAAGCTGCCATCTGCAACTTGAGTTTTCGCTTGCCTGGCTTTAAAGCAGACTGAATGATAAAAAATCTCCTCACATTTGTCTGACATCAATAAGATAAATGGGTGACAAGGTGGGTTTCGCTTCCCTTTGCTGGAAAATTGATGGTGCTAAAAGGTGCTCTGACACTGAAGATCACAGCTGCTCCTTTATGCACCGTTAACATGAGCTTTTATTAATGCCGATAATGTGTTGAAAGCTGGCCAAGTACAGAACCATTACGTTTGAGACCTGAAGTTTAAGTTATGATCAGTTTTCTTGGTTCCCATGCGGAGATTAAAACCTAATTCAGACAGATTTACTCAAACCCAATGAAGCCATCCACTGTGAAGCGTAACTTAATCTTTATCCTGCAACATTCATCATCACATACTCGTTTCATTTCTCCATGTTGGATGGAAAGTGATTTGAATGTTACCATAAACTTTGCACAAAAATGTTCTAAAACATACGCTTGGTTGATTATTCCTCCACTTTAACAATCCCACCTCATGTTGTATGAAACATGATGTAGGATTAGTCAGAAAGGTCATCCCTCTGTGGACAAAGCAACAAATATGTAGCGCCTTACAATAAATATGGTGGATTTTCCTACAATTTTCTCTGATGGCTCAGTCATGTGAGCTGTCAGTCAGATTCCATCGTCCCGTCCTTAAAGAGACTCTCACAGAAAGGACTTTTAGGAGACATTTGTGGGGACTTTTTATGGACAACTCCCACACATTTAGCCACGGTGCTCAGAAACTTTACACGTCGCTGTACAGCTGACTAATTAGGCTTTTAATAAGATGGATTGTTATTAAAAAGACACAAATAAGTGACACAAAGTTCAGTTACTTTTACAAAGAGCTGATTTTGTTATTGGAAATGAAGTTACATCATCATAAACGTTACCTAGAATATAAACTAGGCATCTGCATAAGCAGTAAGGGCACTCTTCCTCTCTCCTGTATTGACTTTTTATCCTGCTTCTTCCATTTCCCACGCTGCTAAACTCATTCATAATTCCTCTCCCGCCTTTTATCTAACCATCTTCTTGCTTACCACTTTGAGGCAAATCAATCAGATTCCCATTCTTTAAAACCACCTTCTGTTCCAACAGTCCCCCCTCCAGGCTTACTTTCATGCAACCCTCTTAGTCTACAACTGTCTTCCCAATACCAGTGGAGTATCAGCTGAAGTAATCCTCCTCCACCACTAGGGCCTAGACTCCAGGGGTCCTATCCTAGTCACTGCTTCAGGCATGTCTTCTTCACAGAGAGGTTGTGTTAATGTCTAATAATCTAACCTGATCCAAATTTAACTCTTACACTTCTATAAATTTATTTTGATTTATTTTAGAAAGGCACATTTTAGCAGGAAATGTCCCATTTAGACACAAGGTTGTGTCTCTTAGGAAGTCCTGGTCAAGATGGCAGCATTGCAGGTTTTACATGAGGACTTTTAATGTGAGAAAATCCGGAGGGTTTAAAAATATAAAGTTCTCAGCTTAAAGAGTACAAGAAGGAGAGCAGCACTGAGTGCATCATATATGTACAAGAAGATGTACTAGCATACATTTTCTGTCTGTTAGCGACATTACGCTAACAGTGCAGAGCACATTTTTGGGGGTTTTCCTGTCACTAAATCCTACTTGGATTACATAAAACTTTTGTAGTGATCTGGAAGCAGAGACATTTTTAAAAGGACTTTAGTAAATACACGTGAAAATAAGCTGTTGAAAGTAGGTAGCTAAAAGCTAGCTTACCTTTGTGAAAAATCAAATTTCCTCACTTTACTGTTCAAATTTGGTGAAAACCAATTTTAAAAATAAACCTGATACAGTTTTTATTCTTAATACTAAAATAATTGTGTCTTGTTGGCCAGTGGACAGACTGCAGATCTGAGGCGGCATCTCAAAGTTGGTTTATACTCGCACAGCGTCTGTGTGAGGTTGGTTACGCTGTAACCGCCACAGACCTAATGCGCATCCCAGCCACACAAAACTGCTCCTTTGTGATTGGTCAGTGTGTGATTACTTGTTTTTGGATGCTTTGGTCTTGTCGCTGAATTCCTTCTTTCAGCTATAAACCATATGTTTGTATGTCTGAATAAATGCCATTGTTGTTCTAAAACAGGAAACACCTGCGACAATCAGAAAAACTCCCCCTGTAAAGTTTACTGGCTGCTGACGGCCTTACCGCATCAGGCTCAACGTGATGGCAACGCCACATGAATGTAAACCAACCTTAACGGATGACGATTTGCAATATTCATGCAGCACCACGTTAGATTCTCACTAGTTGAAATGATTATTGCAGGATGTAAAATTACCTCTATCACATCCTACATTCTTTTTGCATATTTTTTTTTAAGTAAAACTTTTGTATTCGACCTAATTCCCATCTACTGCCCCCTGCTGGACACATTTTGCACTACACAATTTCTGACATTACAAGTAGTAAAAAAAAAAAAGAAATTTTTTCAACTATAATTTTTTGGTTTTCAGTTTTGGACATTTTGTTAAGAAGTGTCGAAAAATAGATACATTTTTCATTTTGTGCAGATTATTTCATGTTCCAGAGCAGAGCTGTGTTAATTTATCAGCTCTATTGTTTATCTGGGAATTAAAGTCACTTGCATAAAGCCTGCAAACTGTATTATCTAACTTTAAATGTGATGTAAAAAAGATAAATTTAGGGAAAATGTTGATATAATAAAAGCTGACATTCCCAGACGGCACACTGTAGATGTTTACAGAAATAACAAGAGGCAAAAAAATGCAACGTTTTAATTACATCTAAAAGATGCTTGTTGACCTCGTTCTGTATCCATACGGACACCTGCTGATGCACAGCCACACCCTGCCACACACACACACACACACACACACGTAGGCAGAGACCTTAGCCTCACAGTCGTGATACATCACCACCTACACACTGCGGTGTCAACCATAGACAACTGCTCCTGAGCCCCAGCAGAGAAAAGACATTCATCATTATGACACCACACACACACACACACACACACACATAAACTACAAACACACACACACAAGAAAACAAACCAGCAGAAAATGTTGCAGCTGGTGATGCATGAAGACGACTCCATCACATCGTATATCACACACTGTATCGTTTCCCACGTAAATAACAACATGATACACAGAAACAGTGTTGGGCTTCGTCTTCTGATGCTTTTCCCACATTTCAGCGTCACAGTGGAGACAGAGGGGTCTCTCTCCTGCTCAGAACAAATAAAACCCCTTTTTTCTTCTTACTTCTCCTAATCTCCACAGCAGATAAGTCACAATTCAGATGCAACCAGATGTCTGTCCGGGGAGTTGTACGCTGTCAAGCAATCACTCCTCTTCTTTTACGCCTTCCTCCCTCTACGTCCTGTCTCCCTGTCTGCCAATGTCAATTTGGCTCTGCTCCCTCCCCTCATCTCTCTTCACTTCTTCTTCACTGCTAAGATTACTCCGCTGTATTGGTTTGATCATCGGTACGAGCCATGATTCGCAGAGGTCGTCATCTATTTTCTGTCTTATGGTTATGATGCAGTTTTTCTTTGACTACATGTTTCATCTGCACATGGATCAAAATTGCACGATCAATATGTGGAGCTTTTATAGATTTCAATCAAACCCACCAGGATGTTGCAGAATATTTGTGGATATTTTAAGACAAGAAAATTGGATTTTAACAAGGATAGTTTTCCACAAGTCTCACCAGATTAGCATTTCTATATTTGCATTCTTAAACGCTGCTTATTGCCATGTTTTCAGTGGAAGCAGGTATACAGATTGTACAAAAAGGGACGCATTTCCATCTAACGTCCTCCTTTTTGCAGATGAAACACTGCAGAGATGCAGGATTTCATATTTCCTGTGATCATCCAAATGCAATTTTCTTTTAAGTGATATTTGGATCAAGGTTTGCATAACAATGGTCACATTTAAATGGAATGAATTAACAAGCATTAGCGGAGCCGATGCTTTTCCTGCAATCCGTCTTTTATTCCTCTATTCAAAACGCTGCAGTCCTTCCATGCCATCCCCTTCAGCACACAGATGCACAGACATTTCTCATGAGAACCCTATGTTGTCTGTCACAAGACCCTTTCAGCTGTTGGCTTCATGATTTGCGTCCTTTCATGCTTGCAACAGAGTGAGGAAGAGGAAGTGAAGGAATAAGTGGGCATAACGGTCGTAAAGAGACTGTTCTAAGCTGTACATTTGGCTTGTCTGGGGAAATGCTGGGCTGTCCTCAGACCTGATGGTGAATCTACCTCTTTGTTCCAGTTACAGTTAGAAATCCTGTTTTTGTTTGCGTAGATATTAGACAGATGGATAGTATTTCTGAAGGCTGAACCTCCTGCAGCCTAGATGTGTGATGGACCTTGAGAAACCTTACAGTTTTCTAACAGAAGGAGAATCAACACACAGTCAAAGGAGGTGAGGGGGTCACATATTTCCCAGACACAGAGCCCAGTTAGGCTTTGCTGTAGAAGCGTGGAAAGTCAAGGGCAGAGGTCCTGCTCCATTTTTCCTGATCCTCTCCTTTTACCCAGTTTTTCCTGCTTTAAAGCCTCACAAGCCCCAATGGAGGCTTTAAACCGTTAGTTCCACTTAGCACTCAGACTGAATGATTTTAGCTAATATTTGTCAAGTCTGATTGTTGTCAGGAGCTGTCGGCACCCGAGAGGGAGCGGCAAAGACAACAGAACCAATTCCAACCCCTAATAAAAGAGCCAGAACACACCATAATTTCCTCACTGCATCAGGTTGGGTTACGTTTAATGCTGACACAAGTGCAAATTCCTGCGTCTGCCTCTGGAAAGCAGCACTGTTAAGCGCCATAAAATAAACACACAAGTCAAAAGATTACCACGAGCACCTCTCACAAGCTAAATACCGGCGCTACAGAGGTGTGTTCACGCAAATGCAAAGTGTCATCTCTATAAGCGCTATCTGGTTCAACCTGTCCGCCTCTTCACCGGCTGGGTAAGAGGGCCCAGATAGGCCTGTCTAATTCCAGCGACACACATTCAGAAATTCTTCACTCCGGGGCAGAAGCAGCCGCAACCGGTGATGCAAAACACATGAGAGGAAGAAAGAAGGGCAGCTCAATGTACTATGGCTTGCTCGTCCACCCCCGCAGGCCCGCGTCGAGAGAGACGATGACACTGATTAATGAGAAAAGCGCCTCGTCACAAGACTATCAGGGTAATAGACTACAAGAAGAGTCAATGGAGGGAGACTGGGATGGGTAAAGTGCACAACACGTCCTTACTTCACTCAATACTTTTGGAATTAATGATGATATGAAACGAACAACACGCTGCTGCTTTTCATCTTGTGTCACATGTTTCACACTTTTTTGTCGGATGTAGTCCAACAAAAGTAGTTTTTAGAGGCAGCAATGTGTGCCAACAGCTAGAATTTGGCACTAAGCATGAATTAGGACATTTCTAATAGTGTGAAAACATGAAAACTTGCAGCTTCTTTCTTCGTTTTATAACTGAGCAGGTCTGTGATACCGTCATAGTCCAATAATACATACAGCTCCAATCTGATATATAGTTTTCATGGCTGTGAGAAAGCCCTCCGTCACACCTTATCTCTTTATATTCTACTTCAACAGCATCTTTTGTTGTCCTAAAAAAGGCTGTCTGGATTTATGATTCTCTTAAAAACCACATTGCCCTAAAAAACAATGTACAGACAGACCAGACCAGATCTGACCGGAGATGCATCGGCACTTTCAGGTGATCCATCTACGGAGCCAAGCTCATGAAAAGCATCAGGAAAACTCAGACAGTGGTCCCACAGCTCCAACATACTTTGCATCAAAAGGATAAAAAAACTTGTTAAGTTCTGCAGGACTCATTCAGGGAAACATCTTAAAGCTGCAGGACAGCAGAGCTCTGTGAGCCTGGCTCAGGTTCACCAAGGACAGAACTGCGCTGTAAATAAGTGCTAGAGATCTGATTGGATGAATCCTTCCCAGAGTCTGGGCCTGTGGGATCATCTAAACAGAGAACAGAAAAATTCTGAAACACCTGTACTCCCAGGGATACCAGTGATGGGTTAACAGCAGACAAACTGGTGCCTTTTGTTACATAAAGAAAAAAAACCTGCTGAAAATCAGCTGAACCAGTGGTCCTGTGAGGAACTGGCGGCCTGGATTTTAATTTTACAGACAGATTGTCTCCAACATTAATGTTCCAGGTGGAAATCCAAATGGGATTTATTGATCGGCCACCATTAGGTATTTTCCTCAATACTACACCAAAGAAGCCTGGAGAGCTGTTCCTGAAGACAGTACTCCAGAAAGCTGGATGAAAAGGGTTCAGAGGTGCTAAAGAGTACATTCCACATTGACTTCATGTAACACAGAATAAGCATTGTGCATCTATATGGGGTCCATGTCACACAAATGATTCACCTGACTTTAAGGTTTTTATTCTTTTACAAAATAAACTAATGTTTACCCTCAAAGATTGAGCAGCAGCAGAAGGAGGAAGGAGGTTTTCACTGTGTGGGAAAAAGAACACGATCCATCAACAAGCAGGAGCTGTGAGCAGAGGGGACATAAGTGGGACATGCCTGCATGTGGAAAAAAAAACACATGATCACGATGGGGATGAAAAGCTCCCTTTGTCCCCGCTGTACAGATTCCGGAGTTTAACTGAATTATAGCAAATCCAATCTAAACGCACGGGATAGCAGTCATCCACGCATTCCTGCGTGTTCCTAATCAGCAACAGCATGCTTTCTGCAAATGCAAATGTCTAAAGAGTGGAGGATAACACGCAAACACGCCTGTAGTGGAGTTGAAGCAGTCTCATGTGACTGAGCACTCCCATCTTCCAGCCGTTTCCTCCTCACAATGAGCGGGGAGAAGCGCGCTGCGCTCCCATGGCTGGCTGCGCACTCCGCTTTCTGGCAGGGCGCAGCCGCAAATCCGAACAACTTCCCCTCCTAAGCTTCCACGGAGCGCGATGGGAAGCCGATGGGAAGCCGATGGGAAGCCGATGCTCTGGCTGGTTTAAGAGTCGATGACGTGCGGAACATCATACAGCTTCATAAACACAAGGTTTATTCACGGCCGTGGCATTAATTCCCCATAATGGCGTTCATTCATCCCCATCCTGTCTGTGGCTGATAACAGCCCCGGGCGCTCCCGCAAACCCCGCACAATTTATCGACGGATATTAATAACAACAAGTCATAACTAAGAGAATAACGCGGAGATCCAGTCATGTCGGCTCCTGCCTTCATTCTGACCCGATCCGAAGCAGCGGAGCAGCATTTCCACACCGGACAGCCGCTTTTCAGGACAGTGGAACAAATAAAGAATGGGAAAGATTATTAACACGCACACATGCATGCGGGAAAGAGGGAAAACAGACAGACATGAGCGGAGAAGAGGAAAAACATGTGGGAATAACTTACATTCTTTCTCCGGGAACGAGCAGGCGGCTCTCCACCATCATATCGGGTAGAAAATCCAGATTGTAGGATGAAGTCATGTTGCCTGCCTGCCTGCCCTGTTTAAGTGTGAGCCTACAGTAGCGTGTGTGTGAGTGTGTGTGCGCCCTCCCTGACAGAGAAAGGAGCGTCGCGCGCGCCCAAATTGCGCTTGGCCGCGGAGACGGAGAGGGACAGGTGCAGGTTTCGAGGCCTCCCCAAAGGCAGTGTAGCCAACCGCACACACTCTGTCCGCATCCAGCAGTTGTCACATTCTCCTCCCGCTCTCCCCCATTCGCCCCCTTTTTCTTCCTATGTTTTCTGCTGCTTTTCTTCCGCCCGTCCTGTGCGGAAAGCCGCTCTGCAACAGCGCAACTGGCGGAGTGCTGGAGAAGCAGGTGTCGAGTCGGGAGGCGTGGCGCTGCAGCTGATCTTTAACTGTTAGGTCTCCTGAGCCAGAGACCGGACTAATGATCCTAAGCATGCCCGGAACACTGGCTCCCATCATGGGCACTTTGGTCTCTATGTGGTTTTTATTCATTTAGATGATCATCTACTGGAGGATTAAGGCATCTGGAAATAATAAATCAATATCAGACCATCTTTCTTTCATGAGGGCAAATTCTGGCACTAATATTTACCTATTTGACACCGTTTTGTTTGGAATAATCTTGCTGATTAGCCTTTTCTTGCTGAAAAATGGCTTTTGATTCCGGTTCTTATGTCCGACAGTAAGCTGGACACAAACACAAAGTTTGTGAGCAGAAAGCTGCACAGTCACTCATCTCCAGCTTTACAATTAGATCATTAAGCTCAACACAACCTAAAAACAATATTTTTATTTCTGACATCCTTAGGTTTAGGACTCTTGCATCTGTTTAATGAATCAGACCCATTCAACAAAACTTTATTTAAACCCCATTTTCCAGCAAATACACTGCTGTTGACTCCTGCTCTCTCTGCGAACAGAGGAACCAAAGAGATTTTAGCCATGAAGTTATTCTAAAAGAAGAAAAAACTCCCTTATCTGTGGAGAAAACTCCTGTTTTTTCCCCTCTTTCAATCTAATGCAACAGTAAATCGGTAAATCAGCTGCTAGCTGAATGGATTCTTGCTCAGACAAAAAGCTAATTATAACTGTTCCACAAACTGAATATCACACATGCTTCACTGTGGTGCCTTAATAAAAACAGTCTGGTGATTTAATCTCAAATGAGTTGACCAAATCTGGAGAGGTGCAATTACGCACAGGGATAGCTTTATAATAATGAACCTGCCCATAATTTGCTGACTTGATTTTATGATGTGGTAATTGTGTGGATCCAGCATGCCTCCCTGTGGAACCAGAGTGGGATTGAATGCACCCCTGTGCAGCATGACTACTGCACCAAGTTGCCCCATTTCCTGCCTGCTCCAAAAGAAAAAACCATGGGAGACACTCCAGTAAAATAATGAGCCTCTCTTACACTGAGAAAGACAGCTCTCTGGGGGAAGAATACGAGTATCTGGGTCAATGGGAAAAAAAAAAGTTCAGCGTGTGCACGTACAGCTGGGTAAGTGTATGGCGTGGGTGGGACTTGGCTTGCGGCTTTGCCGTGAGGGGGTCAGCTAGCATGTTTACTTGCAGAGACCTGGGTCAGAGTGAGGACGGGAATGGCTGATACTACATCAGCGCCTCAAGGCTTGCTTCGTCCCAGAAGAGAGAGAGAAGAGGGGGGGGGGGGGACGCGGCGCTGCATGTTTCACTGCACTCGACCCTTCTCAGAACATTATATAACCAACTGCTGCATCATAATCACAGGCTTTCATGTTCAGGGTTGAGCTGAAGCTCATAAACATCGCTTTAGATGACAAAAGCATCACAGAAGATAACAATATCATTATATCTACTCCATTTCTTCTTTTTGCTTCAGAGGCTCTTTTGTGTTGCTCATAGCAAATTACATTTAAGACAACCATTAAGCTGTCAACAAACATGTCTGTTTCACTGGATAATCCACAAATCTCACTGTCAACACATTTCAGCGAAATGACTCTCCGGTAAGAAAACAGTCCTCATAAAACTGTTGACAAGTGATCTGGATGGAAATGACTCGAAACCCAGAGAAACTAGATGTTTTATAAAAACAGAAATCATTCAATTAAAGTAAACTTGGAGGTGAATATCTGTCTCATGCAAGATGATCCAGAAAGACTGAAGAAACGTGGTGTAATACAACTGGAGTGGGTTCAATTTTAGTTTAAAATATTTCTTAAATGTTGATGTTCTTATTTTATTTTATATGAAAATTTATTATCTTATTTTATATAATATGTGACTTTAGGCAGATAAATGTTTGTTAAATGCAATGTTTGTGTTGTGAATTGTTGTGGTCTCTGCAGTAACACACAGTGTCCTCCTGGGCTCTGCTTTGGGAACACTTACATTTAAACCGTCATGTTTTCCCAGCGCTTTTGTCCTGGCACATGGGATGTTTTTTACACAAAGTTAGGTTACTAGCATGTATCATGTGACTAAATAAATAGATGTAAATATTAAAATAGCTGTGTTTATTCTATTTAATGCTCAAATTAAAATGTAAAAACTGGTGAATATTTATGATACATCAGTATATTTGCTTACCTGACAGAGGGAGGAACTCAAATGTTTAGCATCCAACTAGTCTGTCAATGGTCTGGGTAATGTTCCACAAAAATACTTTTTAAAAGTATTTTCTAACATTGTTGAGGTATTTTTTGCAAGCTGCATATGTTGCATTGATAAATATTGCAAAAAATAGCCTACATTTTTAAGAAAAATTAGCACATACAGTTTCAAAAGCGGTTAAGTAGTTATTTCTCTCTCTTATGCTGATGACACTGCTGTATTTGTCTGGTCCAGCTTCTCTCATAATGCTAAAAGCTCTAGGATTGCCTTCAAGGAGTAAATAAAATGGGATGTTTCTGGTCTTTCTTCACCTCAGCTGAAGCTTAACTGAGATAAGTGTATAAATTACTAAATAAATACAGAGTCTGTTTGCTTATGTGAAAGTTTAGCATTTGGTTTGATTGGCAGTAACCTGAGGACTAAGCAGCATTTCACAAAACCTGTTCCATCATGTTTTTATTATAATCGATTTTTCTAAAATCTTTAAAAGATGCAGAGACTTTTTTCCACATACTTTCATCTCCTCACATCTCGACTACTGCAACAGCATCCTCACAAGTCAGCTAAAAATTCATTCACTGAGGTTGTACAGAACTCAGCTGCCAGACCTTTACCAAGAACCAGGAATCAAACATGAAGAACAGTCCTGTTTTAGTCTTTGCACGGGCTCCCAGTATATTCCAGAATTGATTTTAAGACTTTACTATTGACTTTTTAAAGCTCATTGTAGCCTTTCACCCTCTTACAGGATTTATCTGACCTTTTAGAGCCATAGGAGTCTGTATGAGGCCTGAGATTCTCTGACAGAGAACGTTTTCAGAGACTCAGTTTGAAACACAGAATTTGAATTTAAAGCCCCTAAATCGTCTCCTATCAGATTATTTCTAAAATCAGTTTTACCAGAAGTGCTTTCTTTATTTTCCTGATTTCGTTCATGAATGACTATCAACTCATTTTATCACGTCTGTTTTCTTTTTTTAATTTAAATTTCTTCAATTGATTCTACTTTTATCTGCTGACATGAGGCATTTTCTCTGACATGCTGAGGATAGCACCATCACTTTCAGCCCCGTTCAGATGTACAAATGCAAGAATTACCTCTAAAAGCTTTGCTATTACCAGGGCATCAAAGGCCAGAAGATGGGACGTTAAAATGCATCTTATTTTGACACTGATGGAGAAATCTGACAGTGACTTGGTGAAGAATCAGCAGAAAGACCCACCATCTCCATATCTGAATGTAAGGCAGTGAAGCACTGCACTATCCTGCCGTATTGCATGTTCCCCTGGTGCAACACACCTAATTCAAATGAAATGGATTTCGGACAAGCTCTGCTCAAGTGTGATATTGAGGCTTTAATTTGAGTCAGGTGTGTTGCAGTAGGGAAATGATGGAAGGTGTGTAAGACTGCGGGCCTGGAGCATCAGCGGTGGGGATCCATAGTTTAAGGTATTTAATCCAGTGGCCTGCGTCGTTTCAGATTTAATGTAGGAATAATCTTCCCATCTGAACCGATTACTTTTTAAACTCCTCGTAGACTGACTGGTATCGCTGGTCGTTAACATCGAACAGATGAGTCCCAATCTGCAAGTCAAGAATTTAAACGCAAACTCTTTAGTTTGCCATTTAATCCCTGAAACTGAAATGGTCTCAGTGCAGCGTAGAAAGAAAGCGCTCGTGTACGAGACCACCTGTATGCGGGGGCGTTGAAGCTGTAGTGGAAAACACATCAGGTTTGAGGTGGGTAGACTGGAACGCACATCGCCACGTGTGTCTGGTAAACAATCAGGGAATCAAATCTCATTTGATTCAAATTCTAAACAAATTCTCTCCTCCTGTTTGCAAAAAAAACTTATTTCTGTTAATAAAGCATGATCATTTTCCAAAGAGCTCATGTGAAACATGCACCTCTGCTCTCAACATGCACTTTGTGTTGTTTAATCTTGCATTTATTATGATGCCTATGTTTGTACGTTTATAATGTAAATACAGCTAAGGTTCATAAAAAGCATTTTCCTCGCTGATAAACAGAGGAGTGATCTTATTGCTGAAGAATTGTTAGAAATTAAATAAGCCACCATGTTCTGGAGATAAGGACAAGAAAAGAAGAGAAGTCTTCTATAAGGTCTGAGTGCTGACATCTTAAAAGCATGTGATGCTACGGAGGGCCAGTGTTCAGATTCCCTGAACATTTCTTACATTTTCCCTGCTGTTGCTGTTCTCCTCTCCTGCCTTAACCCTTCGCCTCTGCTATCACTCCATCTCCTCTTCCTGGGGCCCCTTGTTCTCCTCGATACCGCTCATGGCAAGGTCTGCCACTGCCATCGCTCTCTGTCTCGCCTCTTCCTTCTGTCTAGTTATTTCTATCTTCTCTCCCCCCATCGTCGGTCTCACCTCGGGCTGGGAGGGGGCTCAGCTGCTCGAACAATACAGATCGATCACTTAGAAAGGAGGAGACGGGAGGAGGAGGAGGAGACGGGGTTAGGTGAGATAAAAAAGAAACAATGAGCCTGGAGCAAAAATAGCTGGTCTTACAAAGGAAATTACCAAAAAGAAAGAAAAAGAATGAAGCAGTCGCCATGGTGTCCATCCCAGAGTGAAAAAGATCTTCCTGGTCAGTCTTTGCTTCCTGCTTGCATCTCAGAGGAGAGGATTGTGGGTAGCTGATGGCACCGGTGTTTCACACGTGAATATTTAATGAAGGGCTGATGAATAATTCAGAAAAGCAAGCAGCTGCGTTTGAGCCTAAGTGGACATGTGAGGAGTCCAAAGCAGACAGACCCTGACTGCTACCGTTCATCCTCACTGCTCAGGGATCAGTTGCATCCTGCAATCTGCATGTGTGTGTTTGCACATGAAACACTTCCTAAACGAGGGTGACAGAGGTGTCCTGATCTAGCTCCCATTCAGCACAACCGCAGACAGAAAACCACATGGAAATGGAGACAGAGTGGATGGATACTCCCTGACATCTCTTTCCAACACTCTCTCCATCAGTCCTGCTGCCTATCACTGCTCAATCTTCACATCTCATTCCCATATTTTTTCTCCAGGCGCCTCCTGTCCTCCATTTTCATGCTTTCATCTGTCTCCTCCATCACTCAATACATCTCCCCATCAGTTTGTTATTGGCCCTGGCTGGACTCTGCTTAGGACACTGTGTTCCAGTTAACATGGATCCCTGCTCTACCTGTGGGGCTCCAGTCTCTACTATAAATGCTCGCTGACCTGTTTTGCACACGATCTGACACAACACACCAACCCAAACACACAACTCTGCCTTCTTGTCTTTTAAATAGACAGGTTCTCCGACTCAAGGACAGAGTTGTGACTAACAATGCAGCAGCAAATTTAATTGAAAACATCTTCATCTGCAGCACAGACATTGTCTGGTTTTATCAGGCTTGTCTTTGTTTGTATTGATGTGTTCAGGGGAAATGAGGCTACCCAGAAAGGCCATTATGTGAACAGCAGCATGTATATAAAAATGTTCATCTTCATATTAACGTGATATAGGTTCACTTGTTTTTATTTGCTTCCTGCACTTTAATCTGCATCAAGAGCTGCTGTAAGAAGTGGATTTCTCCTCTGTGGGATGAATAAATGTCTGAGTCTAATGAAGCCTAGCATGTGACGTATCAGTGAAAAATAGAGGTGAAAGTCAGTGATTCATTCAACAGAACCGGGATAATAATGAATTGTTGCACAATAAGGTTGAAAGGCAACATTTGGTGTGAGCAGCTTTACCTTTTTAGACAAGTGATGCTTAAACAGTCTTCAGGAATAAGTCTGCAGACACAAAGGACTTTGTAAAGATCTTCTTTGGCTGTTTCTGCTTTGCTTTAATAAAAGCTTAAAGTCCAGGTTCTGGGGAGGATTTCCCTTCCTGTACAACAGCTTCTTTACACTTTTTTAACAGATGTCCAGTTTTTTGAAGACACCATACTGAGCTGTGCCATATTTCTGCTACTTTGTATCTTCTGTTACGTGTTTTCTGTGGTATTTTTATTGATGCGACTGAAGAAATGGAAAAAACAACAGTCTCTAACAACCCAATTTCTAACTGGTTCTTTGCAAAGTTATTCATGGGAAGGGAAGGGGGTTATGACCTAAGATGTAATCCTAACTTCAGAGCACTTAAAGTACGCACAACAAGGAAAACTTTTTGTATTTCAGTTTGTGGAATTAAATTGTGGAATTGCCTGAGAGGGGCCCTGAGGGATTGTATAAAGATAAACCAGTTTAAAAAACAGTATAAAGAAATGATTTTTGCTAAATATGCAAAGGAATAATGTGTCTGATTATCACTGGTTGTTGTGGTGGAATGTATTAAGGTTTAGAATAAGGATATATGATATTTAATATATTACAATTGTGACAGGAAGCTAAATACCTAAGTAATGATGATTTGTTAGGAAGGGGCGGGGTTATATAAGTCTGTATTCCCCCCACTCCTTTTTGTATATGTAGCTATAATGTTTGGTTATTTTTTTGTTGTTAGTTCTATTTGTTAATTTCTATTTATTTACGTCTACCAATTTAAATATTAATTTCTAATTGCATGTTCAAACTAAAACTCTTGAATTGAAGTTGTGTGTAAACGCAGCAGCAGTTCATCCTTTGCTTCAAGACTCTTTAATTTATTGGTCAAAGTTAAAAGCAATTTCTGTTAAATGGCTGGGTAAATGGGGGACTGAGAAGGAAAAAACAGCAAATATCTAAAGGAATACTTTAAAATGTCCTAAGTCAGTCTGAATAAGTACAACTATTGACTATTTTAAGTATTTACAAAGTCTTGCAGCTTGGAAATGAATCAAAACAGGATCAGCTTCTGACAATATAAACGGCTAAACACGAACAACAAAACCAGAGAGTTAATCTATCATAAACTACTGACAGGACCTTTGATACTGATGGTAACAGATGCCTTTTCTGACCAAACGATGAGAACAAAGAGTGAGATTCAGACACACACTCAAACTTAAACACCCACCTACGTATTGTGTATCACAGGACACCGCGACCGGGTTCATCACCGTCAAACAAAAACCTTTTGACCTGTTCGCTGACCCTCCTCACACTGACGCCTGCGCCGGTGGTCCCGACATGACGTGCGCGCGGGTCATTCAGCTTTCTTTGTGCACACACCAAAATGCTTTTTATGTCCTTTACCCCTGAAGAGTCCTCTCGGCTACACTGTGCTGCTGTCTGCTATACTTTTAATCGTCCATGCAGGACCGGACTGGACAGCATTGATGTAGAAACCTCTCTCCTGATTCTCAGCAAACACTCAGAGGTCACTCTGGGTTTTGGGCATTTTTGTGACGATCTAATCAAGTTGAGTCTCTCTAGTTTTGACAAAAACATGTATAAAATGCTTACATCCTGTGTATCCTGTGCATCCATCTAACGTGCAGGATTGTTTTTCCTTTAGCTCTGTAACTGTCCTGCTCAACTTTACAGACGCATCAGATACAAAAACAGAAAGAAGGTAGTTAATAAGGTCAGGCCTCAGTCCTGCATCACATCAGTCCAGATGTTTTGAAACTTTTTTCTGGTTTAAATTTGCATTTCTGAGTTTAAATGTTAAATATGCTGAAATGCAGGAAATTCTTGCATCTGTTTTCTGTTGCCTCACAAGCAGCATCCCTCCTGTTCGGAGAGAGTTGTGCAAACATTGCATTAAAGCACCATAAAGCACCATTAAAGTTAAAACCACGGTGCGTTTTCTCTCCTTTATATTGTCAGTCAATAAAATGCAATAAATAAATATATTAGGAAGCTCATGCATCGTGTACATTATAATTATCCACTGGTTTACCCTTTGCAAACCCAGTGTCTCCCAGTTGGGGATTTTAACAGGATGTGCCAAACATAGCACTTTATTTCAGTGGGCCAGCAGGTCAAATTTCACACATTTCCTTCTAGTTTTAAAGCAATTGCTGCGACATTAAAGAGAAAATTAATATTCGTTCTTAAATTTTTCTTTTCTGAAGGCAAGCTTTCAGTTTTTATTTTTTGCTACGTGCCATCTTTATTAATTATCCACCGCAGACATTATTTCCTGATGTGCAGTTTTTATGTAGAGGCCATCAAATAGGTGCATATTTAACTTACTGGTTGCCAAAGATTTCTTTTGTTCTTTCTGTATACTTGTCAAAACGTCCTCACCCTGCAAAATTGGCCACCACATCTACAAGATTCCACCGCTGAGCCAAAAAGCTCTAAAACGCCAGCAGCAGGGGGCTCGCCGCTATAGGGTTAACTCCTTTACACCTGATCTGTTGCTGACAACATAAAACACCACTTTTTATTCCATCCCTGGTTTTAAGAGGGGAAATTCACGTTGAAACAAAGAGGCAGTTACTAAAAACATAACTTATCAGGCTGAAACTTGACGTCCTTTTACTGAGCAAACAGCCGGTGACCGATAACACAGGACTGTGAGCCCAAACCAAAGTCTCCTGATTTGCAGATATGGACTTATTACAGCACGTAGAAGTGATAAAGCAAAGTGAAGCTCGAAGAGGTGGAAAAGGATCCCCTCTCAGTCCAGATAACATCTTTTTTATTAAAAAGGCATCATCAGCCTTTTTTTCCTTTAATGGCGATTAGTTCATTAGAAGCTGGGACATGCAGAGAGCCAGAATTCATGTTAATGAACTCAGAGCACCTGGTTGACAGATAACATCCATTTAATGGGCTGATAACGTTTGAATCAGACACTTCAGCTTCAGATGATACTGAAATGTGTTTGAGGTGTTCAGCTAAAAAAAGAGAGAAAAAATATGTTTCATTACTCCTGAGAGGGTTTAAAAAGCTGCAGAAGTCAAATAAAAATCCTTAATGGAGCATATAATCCACAGAGGGATAAGGTTTTAGCCAGACAGGGAAAAATAGGCTTGTTTAGTTCAGTGCAGACCTGAAAAGGTGTGTTACATTAAATGTCCGATTGAATTGTGCAGAAAAGCTCTTAAAGCAGATCCAGGTTGTGCAGCGAGCAGATGTAAATGGAGGGATAGTCAAAACACAGTCCACTCCACCTGCAGTGCATCAAACGTGCTCCAGCTGTAATTGGCCATTGCATTGGTGACAGAGAGAGGCCGTCCATTCATCAAAAGCACCCCTCATCACCCCCTCTCTTCTCCATTCGTCTCTCTCGGCCCAATCGTTGCCAACTTGGACCAATCTCTTTCCTCTTCTCTCCAATATCCCCCACACCCTCTTCCACCTCTGTCCTCCTCCTCCTGACTCCCTCCCCCCCTCTGCTCCTTTTCCTCATTAAAGTGGGACCCAGGCAGTAGCGGTCACTGCCTCTCATTTATTTTCATTTGAAACTGGTGCAGCTCCACTGATCCTCTGGGGCTGCAGGAGGGAGAGGAGGATGGTGTCATTCTGATAACAACTACACACACACACACACACACACACACACACACACACACACACACACACACACACACACACACACACACACACAC
>JBAMIG010000025.1:2950704-2980324 GCA_037177335.1 Kiunga ballochi
CAACGCTGCACATATGAAGCAAACGCTGCACATATGAAGCAAACGCTGCACATATGAAGCAACGCTGTAGATATGAAGCAAACGCTGTAGATATGAAGCAAACGCTGCACATATGAAGCAACGCTGCACATATGAAGCAAACGCTGCACATATGAAGCAACGCTGCACATATGAAGCAACGCTGCACATATGAAGCAAACGCTGCAGCCAGATCTGCCAAAACAACATCATAGTATAAAGTATCATTCTGTGCTTGTGCATAAATTACTGGCCTCTTGTAAGCACCTCATTTTACTGTAGCTCCTGGGTACAGTAAAGTAAATAATACATTAGAAATGA
Organism: Kiunga ballochi; assembly: GCA_037177335.1. Lineage (NCBI taxonomy): Eukaryota > Metazoa > Chordata > Actinopteri > Atheriniformes > Pseudomugilidae > Kiunga > Kiunga ballochi. The sequence continues at coordinate 2,951,044 of JBAMIG010000025.1, forward strand.
TCATCAGCTTGCTTTTGAACTAAAAATAAGACTTCTTTGTTCAAAACCAGGGAAAAACATTAAAAGGGAACATTATCAGCTCTAGAAATGCACCCATCTTGCCTTTTTCCAATCTTTCCAGAAATGTAGGACAGCAGACTGGGTCAGAGCTGCTTTATTCACCGGAGAAAAACCTCTCCCCGGAGAGAACCACAGGAAAGGATGCTTTCTGGAAAATATGGTTCAAAATGAAAACCTTTGAAACACAAAAGTTAAATAATAAATGAAATCGAAAATAAAGCCGTTAACAAAATAATTGTAAAAGTGTGTAATGCATATTTATAAGCAGCTCTTCCTCTTGTCTCCTGTTGCAACTGGACCTCCTGCAGGTACAGACAGAAAGTTTTTACTGGGCTGCTGATCTTCAAAGAAACAACCTGGTCCAGACCAGGAGGCATCCCAGACGGGCATACTTCAGTGAGCAGCCCTCCTGAAGGAGGCGCTGCCAGATCCCGCTCCATATACCTGGCACATCACAGCCTGGCCTCCCAACAAGAGGCTGGGGTTGAAGACACAAGCAGGGGCTGCTGATTAAAAATTCATCTCTGTTTATTATGATTTATGCATGTTTCACTGAGCCAGGAACAGAAAAGAGAGGAGTGGAGAACAGCTTCATTAGTGCGCGTTGTGTGTACGTGTGTGAGCACTGTGTCTACGTCTGTGTGTTTGTGTGCTTGGCTGGCAGGTGGAGGATAGTTAAAATTATGGATTGTATGTGAGCTTCATTAGAATATTTGGCATCCAGGGCAAACCAGTCTGTCTTCACAAACACCTGCATTTCAGCGAAAACAACAATTGAAATCCTAAATTATCTGAAGTGCACGGGCAGTCGGCATTAAAACGCACGCAAGCCCCACCTCCAACTTATTAAAACATGTTTTTGCTAAATTCTTACTTAATTACCCATTTCTGCCTGTTTATCATGCAAAAATCAGCAGTGGCTCCCCATGCACTTTGAGCTGAAGCTGATGGCTGTTGAGCTGAGATGCCATACAGACACATGTTGCATGCGACAACTGAAAAAGTGGTGAATGAGAGAAAGAAGGAGGCCACAGAACTTCCCGAGATGCTGTAGCCACTAATCAGTGTCAGTGACAGCTGAAAGCAAAGAACGGAACAGGAACAGAGGCGTGATGCATCACATGCAATGCAGGATGCTGACAACAGTGGCTGATGATTTATTTACATCCCTGCAATTTACTGTCTGCTTTTCTCACAATGTGGAAGAGGAAACAATTACAACTTGGTTATTTATTTAGTTTGAACAGTATGTCCAGTGTTTCATCTGACATGATGCTAAATGACATGTGTTTCACCGTTTGGCTGCAACAGAAATCTTTGTCCTAAAAGGATTTTTAAGCTGTAACAACTGTAAACATGTACCAATCTGTTTTGATTGACCCAGGTTTAAAAGCTGTGTCAGAGGTGAGCTGCAAATGGAAAAGAAAGTTTTAAGACATAACCCAACACCTAAATCACTTTCTGTGATACAGAGGGCGCCGTTGGCTGGGTGCACTTGTCAAAACGTCCCCTAAATGTGCATCAGGGCTGCGAAACCCCAACACACTATAAAACACCAACACACACCTGGCAAAATTAGTTGCAAGACTCAGAAAAGTTCAATTTGCAAGACTTTGCCCAATTCTCCTGGGTTAAGTCTGCTGCCACATAGCAGCTCAGTCACACAAAGCAAAGCTATTTCCATCCTCACTCAACGAGCTACTTCAAGAACTGCTGAATGAAACCTAACAAGGAAAAATGCTAAAAACATTTGCTAAGCTTCCTACGTTTGGCTTACATGAGGCAAACCTTCCCTGAAGTCCGTTTGCTTTGGGATGTTTGTGAGAGTTTGTGTATTTACACCTTACCAAACCAAGCAAACACTTAGAGCTGGTCCAAATCCACGCAGCTGTAGTTCAGGTGGAAGAGCAGTTGTCTTTCAACTGGAAGGTTGGGAGTTCAATTCCAGGCTTCCCCTGACTACATGCTGAAGTGTCCTTGGGCAAGACACTGAACCCCAACCAGCCCCCCGATGTGCCTATCGGGGTGTGAGTGTGTGTGTGAATGGGTGGATGTGACTACATAGTGTAAAGCGCTTTGAGTGGTCGATAAGACTGGAAAAGCGCTATAAAAGTATGAATCCATTTACCCTTAACTTTCCCACTCACTTGCTAAAACTCACCACCTGTTTAGACAGAGACATGAGCAACACTTTGTAAAGGAACACCGGCTGCGTCTAAACGCAACGTTCAACAGAAGCAGGGAAGTATTGTTGCTTGACCGATGCTCAGTTTATAAAGGACAAACCAGCTTGTTCAGTTTAACACATCTTTAAAGACCTGGTTGTCGGTCAGTTATAGCTGAGAAGCTATAACCTGACCTAACTATGCTCCTGGGAAGCATACGGCATACAGCAGGGTTCGGAGCCAACGCTCGGGGTTGCTGGAAGGGTCCAGAAGCTTCCACCTAACAAAATGCCCAATTCAGCCTTTAAAAGCAGTTTCTACATTTTTAGTACTTTGGAGCCGCCTGCCTCCCCACTGAGCCGGGACAACATGCCGTCTGAAGATGAGCATCTTGTTTTTGTCATTCGAAGTAAAACACACACTCTGGGTCTGACACGGCAGTAACTTGAGGCCACGGCTCAAACCTCTGTCTCTTTTAAATTGTGTTTACAATTTAATGACCAGTTTGTGTTTGTTGTTTCAGCCGAGCGCCTCCTCCACTCAACCCTCTCTCCTCTCCCATCTCTCTCCTGCACTTTGTGTCTCCTGCTCCCTAACACACTCTGACAGCAAAAGGTCAATGCCCATTGGCTACATGGGGGGCACTGAGTGATGTAAAAAAAAAAAAAAAAAAGGGGGGGGGGGGTGTTGTCATGGTAACGAGGAAAACGCAGGATGCATAGAACACAGAGGCCGGGACCTGAGCGGGATGGAAGGGACTCAGAGCTGTGCATGATGGGTGGAGGTGCTCTGGACCGGGTCTCGAATCAACTGCGTTTTAATTGGCTGACGATTTACTAGCTTGGCAAATGGGAAGGGTGGGGCTTGGCTAGTCATGCCAGAGAAGCAGATCTGCGTGGAAGAGACAGACAGCGAGGCCTGAACACAGTCAGTGGTGAGCAGCTCTGTTATGTCTGTGAGCCTGCATTCTGCTGAGCTTGGCTTCACATTAATAAAAGAGGGATTACCAAAGTCTGCAGGCTCCTCTTAGACCCCCTCACCAGCCAAGAGCTGAGCGCTTCACTCCCTCCACCCCTCTGCCTCCTTCCTAACATCCTTTGCTCCATTTTCTTGCTCCTTTCTGCATGCTGCTCACGTTCATCTCATTCACAAAAAAAAAAAAAAAAAAAAACCAAACACTCATCTGCTTTTTCTCTTGTCTGTCTCCATTTTTCTCCACTTTCCCTCTAAGTGCAGGCGGGAGGGAAATGCACCAAAACACAGATAAAATATTTAGATTTTTTTTTCCCAAAGAGAGAAAGAAAAAATTATTGACTCTGCAGTTTGAAAGAGGAAGGAAAAGAGAAAAACGGAGCAGTAACAAATAAAAATTGCATTAGATACAAGATTCTGCAATCAGCCACACGATATGAAGAATTAATCTTATCTTACACCGGCACACACGGCCAAGCAGGAGAGTGCCTCCAAAGACTTGGCGATGACAACGGGACAAATTCGCTTTTCCATTACGCTGCCATTCATCCATTGTGACTGCAGACACCTCGCGATAAGCGGACGTATTGTTGCCATTGACAATGTCATTATGGGACAGTAAACAAGCGAATCAGTGGAGGGTCTGGATGAACCGGGCGGGGCCAGAAGGTCACCAAGACAATCTGAAATGAAAGGATGCAGGACCCCATGGGAGAGATAAAACTCCTCTTCTTCTTCATCTATCTCTTTTCTCTCCCACACCAAATCCAAGGACGGGCATATGCTTAGAACAAAGCCCGGCCGCTGCCGCGTAATCAACTCCTCTGTACTCCGGCGGCAGCAACACAATCTTCCCTGGAGGTCATCTACGGGAAGCGGCTTAGGAGGTGCAACGGCTGCAGGATCATGGGCTATTAAGATGGAAAAATAGGATGACATTCACCCAGCTTTTCACCCCGTTTCCTTCAGAGAAACATTATGTGCATTGACAAACATGAACAGAGACTGCAGCCACACAGGTGTTAGAGCAGAAGAAGCACTGCAGGATTTTCAACTTACTTTGATTTTTTTTAAATGCCAGTTGTGTGTAAGGCATGGTTTTACATATTGAAACAGCATTTAAAGTAACATAAGCAGGAATTAAATAGATGCTTGAACAGGTTTGTTACCTATTACATTTTAACTACTCAAAAGTTTATATTTTAAAATCAACAGGGCTCAGAAAGTAAAATTATTATCAAATCAAACTTTATTTATAAAACAATTTTCATGCCTTAGGCAACACAAAGTGCTTTAAATGATAAAATTATTTAAAATAAAACACACAAACTGGCAACATGACATTAAATTCTCACCCCCCGATTGCATTCACACGCAGCGAGCACAAAAGAATTATGTGCAGATATGAATCCATTAAACCACTGAAGGTTTTTAAAATGGCGACGTACAGCAGAGAGGGATGCAGATGTTACATTAGAGCAGAAACTTTGGCTAATGTAAAACAAAACAATACATAGTTGTGTTTTCTGTTTTGATAGATAGATCTCATAGCTTTGCATAACGACCATGTAACTATGGGCACACGCTTCCTTTTATTGGTAAAAATAAAAACAAACACCAAATAGTAAGATACAGGACAAGGTTTGTTGCTATTACTGCACAGAGCCAAAAGTTATACCTCAGAACAAAAGTATGAAAGCAAGGAAAACATGTACATCTATTTAAACGTCTATAGTTAAAGAACAATGTTCTAAGTTGAAAAAGACTAAATGGGACTGGACACTGAGACAAATGACAGTCAATAATAAGCTTACATATTTGCTGCCTCACTCTGAGCATCGAGACTTAAAAAGATTTCCTCCAATATAACATGTTTTTACCTTTAATTTACTGTATATTAGTTTAACCTCCCATCTGCACTGCAGATGCTGCCATTAGTGATAGCCGTTTACTTTCTATAGTTTCTAGTGTTCACAAAAGAAGAAAACTTTCAAAGAAAAGCACCAGGTGATGCGGTCATCTATGCAAACATTTATATTTCTGCTGGTTTATCTATACGTATGCTAATTCGTTAATTTACTGCACACCAACACAAACCCGTACTTTCCTCAAACTTAAGAGCCACAAACCTCAACACATAGCAAAACCTTCCTCAGAATAACCTCTACAAAAAAACACCTACAGCTATGTTGAAAATCCAGATTTTGCACTATTTAGTTTTAAAATCCTTTCAGAGTCTCAGGAGAACTTTGGTTCGAGCATCTGTCAAACCAAACAAGTGGCTTTGTAGCCATCATCAGAGTATTCCCGTCAACCTGGCACCAAACATGAAATGCACTCAATCCCCGCAGGTTGAGCGAGCATGGAGGTGGCAGGAGCGTTCCTGTTCCATTTGCAGACATTAGCACAGGGAGATTAATTTGTCCTCTTCCATTAGGAAGGGAAAGCAACCGTCATGGCTGCTCAATTATCCTTGAACAAAAAAAAAAAAAACTCAAATGCACAGGAGCCATCACATAAGGAGTACATTGCATGTCATGCATGCATATGTGTGTGTCCACATGATGAACACACAGAGGCTGGTAGAGGAGGAGAGTGTAGGGTCAGGTGCGGCGGTTTTCCTCTGTATTTGACAGTTAATTAACAGCAAACTCTGAGTTTTCTATGCTGGTATTCGGCTTGAAGAGACAGCACAGCAGAAGGAAAAGAGGGATGGGAAGGAGGGATAAAGAAGAAAAGCGAGATAAAGCTTGTTGTTGTGTTTTGACTTGCTGTCTTGCAGCCGCTCTCTCCTCTTTTGTGTAGATTTTTGACTTCATTAGAATTATAATGAACATCAGGCGAGGCTTGCTGAAATATTTTTGGCTCCTTGAAAATAAATGAATACACAAGCAAATCAATTCAAATCTGCCCATTATGCCCATTTTCTGGGTCGTATAAAACGTGCATAATATGCCACATGATAGGCACACGGCGCTGTACGTCGCAGGCCGCCATAATGAGCTAAAATTAGACCGTCGTTTGTCATCGTTCTCAACATGGCTGCAGATTGTAAAATCAATTTCATCACCACGACGACATCAACAAACTCATGACAGCCTATTGACGGCCTGAAAGACATCACAACACTATACTGGTGGTGTTAACACCACAGCACTCATGAGGAATGTTGTGTGTGTGTGTGTGTGTGTTTGGCTGTCGTGCTCCACTAGTGTGATGATGTTGCTGTGTGGTGAGACTTGCTAATTGGCTCACCTGTCTCTCAGCCATCTGGAGCCTCTCAAAATAAAAAAAGAAAAAGTAAAAAAAAAAAAAAAAAAGTCACACAGAGTTTTCCCAACTTCACACACACACACACACACACACACACAAGGTGCATGTGTGCCTGAGCAGAGGAAACGTGGAAAATATGTGCATAAGCTGATGCAACTGGAAAAAAAACAAATGTGGAGAATTTTCCACACTTCCCGATCTTTTTTAATGAATGAATATTTTGCTTGGAGAAGTGATTTAACAAACAAAACAAGCCGAGTGTTTCCTCGTACCGGGTGCTATGCTAATCACAGAAAACGGCTCAAAATTAACGTGATAATGATTCATTACATGAGAAACAACATTGCCGTTTGGATAGAAATTGCAATCAGGACTTCATGCACAACAATAACAAATACTATGTGATTAATACATATTGTTGTTATTTTAGGAAATCACTACAAAGCAGCGAGGACACACCCGTCATTTCTGCTTTCGCCCACCTCAGAGAGCACCAGCTGGAAGAAGAGAGAAGAAAAAACACTTCACTACCCCAGAAAACCCTGGGGCACACAGCACTGACGGTGTGTGTGTGTGTGTGAGTGTGTAGTGATGATGGCTGGGGATGAATCAGTTCTTGTACTAGCTGGTGGGAAGACAAAGTGTGTGTATAGGTGTTTGTGTGTGTTGCTGGATTGATTTATGGCCGATGTCAGCAGAGCAAAAAGAGGTCAGATGTGTGTTTCTTACCATCGTTGCATTTTAGAGCTTTAGTTTTGTTGCATGTGATTCATTTTTTCCTCTTCCATCAGTGTTTTTACAAACAGGATCATAGTGGAATGAGTTGTTTTTACTGAAACTAGATCCAGCTGGATTAAACTGGGTGCAAAACTCGTAATAAATGGCCCTGAGATAACTTTTAAAATGACGTGAAATCCACTAAAAGACAACAAAGGAAAGCCACCACAGAAAAAACGGGTCACACTAATGTTTGGTTGAATCGCCTTTAGCTTTGATTCTCTGTGCCATCGGGTCCATCAGTCCCTGCTGGACTTTTGTCCATCCAGTGGACACATCTTGCATTGGAGGTGGGAGAGTTGAGCCACGATGCAAATGCTTCTCCAGCACATCGCAAAGATGCTCCATGTGTTTCAGGTCTGGACTTTGTGGTGACAATAATGTCTCATGAACCCGACTTTCACCCTCTAAGCTCCATGAAACATGATATTGTTATCTTGTCAAATGTCTGCGCCATCACAAAGAGGTTTTAACCTGCTTATTAGGTATATTCAGGGAGCATGTGACCTCCTTTTTAGACCCAATGTGCTGATTTTGGACCTAATCAGCTGTATCTGGTCATACAGTAGGCCCAAAGCAGTGTCTGCATCCCTTCACTCTTCATCGCTCCACAGTGTGACCATTTTGCACCTTTTTCTCTGACTAGCATCACAGTTCCTTTCACTTCACCAGTAGCCAAAGCGTTGAGTTCTAATGTTGTTTTTCTTTCGTATGATTTCTCTAAACGTGTAAGCAATCCCTGATCAACATCAGCTGTTGTTCCAGCTTTTAATTGTGTTTGGGCGGTTCCTAACCCACTCCGAGTGCTTCCTGCATCTCTGCTAGTTGCCAGATTTTTAAACTACTCACTGTATTGGACTAAGCTGAAAGATTATCACTCGTACAATGATTATTCTGCAGCTTGTACCAGTTTGCTTAAATAATATGTTTGGTTTTTTTTTGGCCAGGCAGTGTAGGAATTAAGGCTTGAATAATCACATTATTGCAGATAAATGTGTTGAAACAACAGTAAAATATAAACTTTAGCCAGCTTATCATCCACTGTGTTCTGCATGTTTGATGCTGCATGCTGGAGGGGAATCTGCTCTGCTCTTATGCTCCTGCACTGCTTCTTTCATTAGACAGCCCAATATTCCCAATCACAGGGAAATCACATAAATTGCAGCTGGCCTGCAAGATGACAGCAGAGACACTACCTGTCCATGACCTCTTAATGAAACACTATACTCTGTTATATACTCTCTATATATTTTTAGATTTAATATCTTCAGCTAGACCGAAGCTACTCTCCACATCTTTGAATAGAAATTATGGAGTTAAGTAGCTTTTTATTGCTGCTTGACTTGATACGGATCTGCGAGAGTCACATTTTCTTTTGCCGTTCTCAAATTTATGTAATTTCTTTCCCGATCTGCATCATACTGTAGTCTGTTGATGTATTATGCATTGGCAGGGTGGGTGGGGGTTGGGGGGGGCTCTTCATAAGAAGGAAATGTGCATTTCTCTTTGTTCCAAATGCCTTGAAATAAGTCCAAAAACCTAAATTACTTGGATAACTGAATTAAATAAACAGATAAAACATAAATAAATAAATGATAAATAAAAAAATATTGAGCAAATCTTCAGCATGAAGGTATGAATATATAATGTGATACATGAATATAATTTTAAATACATTTTATTAGTGACAGCTATCAGGAAATTACTGTGAGTTTTGCACCTACAAGTATATTTTTATAAATAAACACCACAGTGAGCCCAAATGAAAAGAAAAAGTAATAAGCTTCAATTGACAGCTTTAGAAAAACTATTATGGGTTTTATTATTGCTTTTATGGAAAGCGCAGCAATAATAAAGTGTGTGATTGTAAGTGTGTGTGCTTTTAATTCTCTCAGTACCCAATGTGTTCCAGGTCAGCGGTCTGGATCGCACGTAGAGGTAAGCCCCTCCTCTGTGTGTGTGTGTGTGTGTGTGTGTGTCACTCACAAAAAAGAGAGAGAAGCCTCCTCTCCTGAGAGAGAAGATAGATTCAGAGAACGATGTGCAACAGTCCGTCCAGCTCTCCATCCCTCTGTTGGTCATCCTTTCCTTTGCAGCTCTTTATAATTCATGCATTTTGATGCAAAGTGGATGAGCAGTGAGCATGTCACCACAATTAAAAACCGGATGAGAATTTCAATCCCACTTGGCCCGCCGTGACATTGTCAGGTGTGTGACGCTTTGATTGTCTCCCAGTTGCACAATCAAGAAACACAATGGGGTGACGACTCGAAAATGTGACATTTCCCGACCTGTTGCTCCCCAAATACAATTACAACCCCCTGATTCGCATCCACATGGGCCGGGTTGAAACAAGGAATAAAAAAGAACCCCTTTTTATTGCATCATGCATTTTGATCCCAAAATCAAAAAGAAACTTCAAGTTTCAGAGAGTTGATCCAAGTGAATTCAGTAGCATCTGCAAGGTGAGCTGCCACCGGATAAAGGTGATGAAATCCATGCATGTGTGAAGCTGCATGAGCAGCACTGCAGGCAGCATAGCCGGCACTGTGGGCTGCCATACCGCTCACACTGTCAACACTTCTCTAAAGAAATCAGCATTCTTATCCTAATTGGGAAAAATACAACGGGGTCTTTATGGTTTAGTTTTTGTATAAATCTTAGAACCAAACCACGGTGGCTCTTCGTGGACATTTACTCGCTGGGGAATAAATTAAAGCTCAGGAAGGAGCTTTTAACACTGATAACTGTCACTGCTGATGAGAGAGAATACTCCAGTCTTCTGACTGCAATGAGCCAGTTCCTGCCTCATAAATATTCAGAAGTGGGAATACTGAGGGGAGGCGGGGCAAGAAGCGGCAGTCAGGCAGTCACTGTGGCGAGGGACCGCCGTTGTCATGTGGCAACCAGAGAGGCAATAACGGACGCAGCGTACCGGGACGCCGCATTGTGTGAATCCCTGTAATTACAGTCTCTACAGTCTGTTTCTGTAAACAGGAAGTGTGAGAGCGTTTCTGCAACTTGCATGCACACCTGCAGCCAAAGAGGAGCTTGATCTTATGCTGTTTTTGCTTTAATCAATGCTTGTTTACCACTGTTTTGTGTTTTGCTATGTGTGTGCACGGTTTGCGTGTGCACGTGGCATCCTCCTCTCAGAAGGTCGTGTCAGAGCCAATAGCAGGTTTGTGGCTCATAATGACCGATGTGGAAAGGCATCCGAGGAGCCACGCTTGGTAATTATCAGCTGTGCGCCTTCAAAGAACATTATCAGGACAAAGACCTGCAATTAGACACACTCACCCACACACTCCCTTCACACCCTTTATCTTCCCTGTTTCCGGCATCAGCTCTTCCTCCTCCCAAACTGTCTGCTTCGCCTCTCTCCTTTCTCCATCTTTCATTTGCTCACTATGACTCCCATGACCCCCTTTTTCCTCCATCCCTACTCCGATTCCTTCATTTCCTGCCTGCCTTTTATCCATCTCCATCCTCCCAATTCCTCTTTTCCACTTTTCCTTCCCCCCTTCTACCCATCAGCCCCCTTCCCCTCCTCCTCCCAGCTCCTCTTCTTCCTCCTGGCCCAAAACAGACACTTAAATAACGAGCCGGGTGTCAGTCAAACCACCAGAGAGCTTCATTAGAGGAGGAGAGCACACAGGATGAAATTATACGCCCAGTTCTTCTTTGTGTGATTGTGCGTGCATGTTTGTGTGTTTGCTGGGGATTGTGGGGGGTCGGCGGCGGTGGTGATGAGGGTGAAGGCAGAGAGGAAGCAAACACGCGTTTCGGAATGACGCAGCTGTGTGGCGGATTAGCGTGTAACACACAGCGTTACTTTGTGTGTGTGTCTGTGTGTGAACTCATGCGACAGTCGCAGCCTCGCCTGTTTTCTTAAATCAGGGAGGAAAACAAAAGCAAACTATGTTGCTTAATTATTCACAGCCACAGTTTGCATCTCATGCTTTTCCTCATGTGGTTGGTTCCTCTTTCCTGGTTTTGCCCTTCGCCTGCTGTGTTTACCTGTGCAAACCATTCGCTGCGTCTTTAGCAGTAAATCAATATCATCCAGATTTTTTCCCCCTTTTCTTAATTTGCTGCACCTCCAAAGTACAAAACACATTTATGAAGCTGAAAATGATGAAAAGAACCAAACATTTCAGAGCTGCTGAGCAACTTAAAAGCACATCTGTGTGTACGATTCAGCCCATTAAAACAGCATATTCTTTACATTATTGCTCAGTATTTCTCAAATAAACCACAAGTTTTTAAATGCATTTCTCACTTTTGAGGAAGCCATTTGACTCAGTTCATTTCACTGGGGAGTAAAAAGTCTGCTTACAGATTTTAAACTCACAATCCATCACAGGAAACCTTTCATCACCATTTTTTTTGTTTTTCCATCATTCTTTAGGAAGAAAAAGCAGCTTTGAAGGAGCCAAAGTCCCATTTTATCCACACAACATTCATCCTTTATGTTTTTTTCTGCTTAATGTAGCTTTTTTTTTAGCTTTCCTCATAAATGTAGTGCCTCTGGGCAAAGTTTGGACTTTTCTTTAATGCAGTGAGGACGGTGCTTGCAGCCACACCTGCCTCTGTACTACTGATTAATGTTAAAGATGCATTCTCTTTGTGGCATATACTATCATTAATAAATGTAATTTTTTACTGTTTGGTGTTGCAGCAACAGTAAGCATGGTGTAAACTGAGTTAGAATCAAATGAATAGTTCATTGCTCTGTCATACAACCCCCTGCACACATCTCATAGATGGTTTTCAGGACAAGACATCCATCCTTTTCCTGTTAACTCTGCCTCAGATGAGAAATAGGTACTGCTATTTTAAGATTGGCTCTCATTTAAACCAAATCCCCTCCCCTTGCTTGATCTGTCGTTCTGTCGCCAAAGGCTTTGGTTTAATGACCCTGCATGGCAATAGATCTGAAGCCCGTCACATCTTTTCTTTCCAATTTCCCCTTTTTTCTTTCTTTCTTCTCTCTGTTTAGTTCTCTGTTTCGCTAACCTCTGCCTTATCCCATCCTTCTTCCGTCCTACAGACCCCCACTCCCTCTCCTACAATCCTCAACACCCCACTTGTGTTGATGTGATTGGCCTGAGGCCTGAAGGAGGCATGCTTCATTGAGTCCAAAGGGAAGATGAAGAGTAAAAAATTACTTTCAATACCTTTGTATCGCTCCAGAGAGGTCACTGGCGTCCTGCCTGCAAGACAACAAAACAGACATTTTTAATGCTAATTAATAAGCATAAAAATGGTTACTACAAATACAAAACAAACATATTTATATGGAGATGGCTGTTCATCTGAAGTACAAAAATTCCCTCGATACTCTGTGCATATTCTTGCAAACCAGCTCCACAGCAAGCACACATTGACATGTCACAGCATCATGCTGCCACTTTGGGTTGGAAACAAACATGTGGACGATCTGAAATGCGGGCAGTTAATGGTTTGGTTGGCGCTTTAGCTTCACTCTGCTGTAAAGAGGACAAAAATCTGTTTTTGGCTTATTTGCTTTTTATTTGTGTTAATGGTATTTATTATTGCTGGTGGTCTTGTCCAGGGTGTATCCCGCCTATCGCCCGATGACCACTGGGGTTGGCTCCAGACCCACCACGACCCCGTTCAGGGAATAAGCAGTAGAAAATGGATGGGTGTTTCTTATCCAACCTTCTGAAGCTAACTTCAAAGCCTGTCAAATCTTTATAAACTTGGGCCATTATCTCTATAAGGTTTTAGCTTTTTGTATAACTACATGGTCTGTGTGACTTTTTAAAAGTACCAACACAGATGGATCCTCTATCCTCCACAGTGATACACATGCTTTAGTTTACCATTGCAACAGGTTGCAACAGTATTTTTTAGCCTTTTAAGAAGAAAATACATTGTGCATGCTGTCTGGAGCACTGAGGGGCTTATGTTAAACCACATAAGGGCAATACATAGATTTACTGGGCAAAGTTAAGTAAATCAAAAAGTAAATAAACCCAAACAGAGGATCCAGCCAGGTTCCACTACCAGGAGAAATGAAAGATTAACATCCAACGATGCTCTGTAGAAGGAGGTTTTGGAAAACGTGACTCAAAAGAGTCAGAGTATTAATAGAAAGAGAGTAAATCACAAAAACTCCTAATGGCCTTGCCCTTCAACAGAAACCATGACTACAGCAAATTCTGCATTTGGATCTGAGAGCAGGACATCAAGGACTCTAAGAAAACTGGTACCTTCAGCACACACTCATGTTTATCTTGATACAATACACAAGAACTGAAGTGCAGCTGCTGTTCTCTGAATGGATGGAGTTTCAAAATGCTGTGATTTATTAGTTGTGGCCTCTGCAATCAGACACCAAGTAAAATAAACGTTTACTTTTAAGTGAGGACCAGACCGTCACACAAAAATTGTCAAAAAGCTAAAATGAAGGAACTTCAAGAAGGAGAGCGATGTTCAATTACTTTGATGGAGCCAAAGAGACTTATAGAAGTCACTAGAACAACAACCATACCTATAAATCCAGTTAAATACTGATTTTGTGCATTTTCAGATGGAAGATCACCAACATGAACATGAACGGTGGTCCTATCTCGCACCGTTACAGAAGTTAAATATGGCAGCTTCCTTGATCGTGTGATCAAAGATGGCCTGCTGTTTTAGTCCCAGTCTATGAATCGACCCACTGAGACTTAAACAAGCGAAACATTTGACATATTTTAACATATTAAATATATATTAAATATTAAAAAACAGACTTTTTTGGTATCTAACAGAATATCAACCTGATTTCTCTCAGCAGACGGTGGATTCTCTAGTTATTATTATTATAACCATGTATATAATATATAACCAATAATCTCCATGTTCTACCTAAATCATATGTATTACATACAGATTTTTCTTGGCTATGTGCCATAACCAATTGACCAATTCAGGGTCAATGTACGGTAGTATTTCAACCGTCTCTGCTGTATTTAGCCAACATTGTAAATCAATTAAACATGCTGCATCACATTTATGTCAACACTGCAGAAAGTATCACTGCAAACATTGGTTTGCTGAGATATTTTGTAATCTACAGGTGCCTTCAGTTTTCTGCAAATGTCAATAGTAATATCATCTATATACGATACTCTAAGTGTTTCCTGTTTCCAAGCTGATTTTATGGCAATCCATTAGACGTTTGCAGTTTTAACTTTAAGCTTTTTTATACAACTTTAAAAAGTAAAACAGTTGGGGACACATGAAGGTGTTTTTTTTCTGGAAATGACTTAAGATACTGGCAAACAAAACACACACACACGTTGAGTCATCTAAATAGTAAATTAGTCCTGTCTGTCCTTGGGAACAGTTGAAAAACTTGTTTGTTCTACTGGGTTTTCTCCATAATTCCCTGCTGTTTCCAGATTCCCTCTTCTTTCATCCCTTCCTCCGGTTCTCTGTTCCTCTTCCACTGCATGTAAATAAATTGGTCCCCTGGCCCCCACTACTAGAGAGTGTGTGTGAGAGCCAGAACAACACACACACACACATCCCAGCTAAGCTCAAAGCTGCACTGAATTAGCAAGGGTTTGTGTTAGAGGTAAATAAAATAATAAACGAGTGGGCGGAGGTGTATGTGTGTGTGTGTTTCAGACGGTGAGATGCAGAGGAAGTGTGTGTGTGTGTGTGTGTTGGGGGGATGGGGGCGGGTGGTGGTGACAGGACAAGTGTGTATTATGATGAAACAAGGCGAAAAAACTCTTAGCTCCTCCTCAACACAGTGGCCAATCACTGCTATCAGTACTCTTTGCATTTCAAAGACACACTCTTGTCTGTTTCATCTCCACAAAACCACAGAATGATTGTCCTGTTATCCTGCTGCACGCACGCACACACACACACACACACGCTCACACACACACACATTCATGATAGCCACCTCTGCTTCAGTCCATTTTCCCAATGCCATGAATTATGAAAAAGGATAAATGGAACATCAAACACACTCAGCTTGCACTTAGAGGTTTACACACTGCACACACACACACACACCCTTACCATTAAGACAACTGCACTACAACACACAAAATCTCATGATTTAGCATCTACATACATACACACAGCACATTCAAAACGTTTACACTCCCCCACTAACCCATATATTCCGCCTGAATGTTAAAAACATCCTTTGCAGCTTCAGGATCACAGAAAAAAGTCAAAATATTAGAACTTTAATGAAACTTGATTGCAGTGATTCAGATCGCTACATGATGACACTAAAAGGCACAGCTGAGCAACTAAAGGCTCTTCTTATTTAAAAAATATTCAGAATGAAAAGCCAAAACGGAGCAGACAACACAATGTGGGTACATTTGCATTCGTTAACAGTGCGAGTCTATCTATATGTTTACATCGCTCGTTTTCTTTGCATCAAATCCAACTCAGGTTGGGATAAAGTAAGTCCACTGGTTTTGCTTCTTTGAAGAAGGAAATAGGTGCAATTGTTGCCTTTTATATGTCAACCTAACATTCAAGATGTTTTTGAAAGTTAAGACTCCTCTGTGTGTTTGGTACACAGTGCTCATTAGCAGCTTTGTTTTGCATTGCTGTTCCCAGGGTTGACCTGTCAGTCAAACAGTGCTGCTTTGGCTGTTTCACTGGGAATTTGGAGACACGGTCGTGAGTTTTAGCAACAAAACTATTCAGGAGAATTATCAATTATGACTCTTATTTGTCAGGAGAGGAAGGAGGAAGTTATTGTTGCGTGATAACATTTGCAGAGCGGTGGATGATGGGCTGGTGGGTCAACAAAATCTGAGACTTTGACAGAAAACTGTTGTTTAAATTACTTGAACTAAAATCAGCAGCGGAGGTCAGTTTTGTTCATGTAAATGCTTCTGACTGTTTATGCACCCAGCTTCAGTTTTGATCCACCAGCATGCAAAGGTCGTAAATGTTTTCTCACATCGTGATATCTAGAAGAACAGAGGAGAAGCATACTAAGATAACCCAAAGCTCAACATCCAGGTGATCTCTAGTATTATTTCCTTCTGCCCTCACAGCTTCTCATGACTTGTGTTAGAAATATGTACTCGTAAAGATTACATGTCAGAAAAGGAAATTGCTTAGCTACTAAATCAACGTACTTAGGTGAAGATTACCATCATGTCCTGTGTCCTAGCTCACAACCATGTTATGGACAAGCTGACATATACACCTGATACATGGTTTCTGGTGAGTCTTCAATATGCTTCTTTCTAATATGCTTTGAAATTACGAGGTAAATAAAATAATATGAAATCATAAAATGTCTAAAGATCTGAAACGTGAAAAGCTTTTTAGGTCAGATTTGTGGAGTATCACTATCCCCTCTTGGTGCGCTGCAAAAAGCTGAGACTAGATTTAAGGTCAGAATTGATCACTGGGATGGGAACAGATGGAGAAACAGCGTCCAGGTGGACGAGAGCCAAACTTATGCTTAGTGACAGACAGCTTCTTGGCCGTATGCGCACGCCCACACCAGATCCTGCAGGCCTCTTGCCACTGCAGGTCTGCTGGAGATGTAATAGAAGCTGAAACGTGAGGGACTCTTGGGCGACCGTGCCAGGCCAGACGTAAAGACAGAGCAGGTGGCAGGACCTTGCAAGTACCGCGGGCATATTTTAGACATTGTGATTAATAGATGATCTGACACACACACACACACACACACACACACACACACACACGCATTGGCAATGGGACACACTACAAGCAAGCTGTTATTAAACTGCTGAACAACACGGAGCACTCCCACGATAGAGCATGGAGGGCAATTTTTCTCTGTCTTCATCTTATTCATGAGCAAAAACACACAAAGAAAAATTGGAAGTGACATGGATTCTTCAGTCTCCGCGTCACACACAAGTTGTCATGTTAAACCTTATGGGACTGTTGGTAATCCATTTTCTAAAGCATATGAAATCAGGTTGCAGGAGAAATTAGGTTACAGATTTAAACCAGAGCTCAAACGTTCCCAACCAGCGTTTGACACGTCAGTATGCATGTCAGACTCTTTTATGGCCTCACATTCTTTTTTAATTGACTTTAAAGTCATGTTGCGTTGTTTTGGGAAACTCAAACAGGCAAAAAGTTAGTATTTCATATTTATTATGTCAAAGTTCCTCAGTGAAGAAGTCTGCGCTTCTTCTCTATTGATAATTTGATGGAGAAAAGAAACATGTCGAGAAACCAAACCAGCATGTGACTGAAAGGTTTAAAAAGACCTAAATCGCTATAACTTGTGTGTCAGTGGAAAAATTCCTGCTACAATCTGAGTGTTACAGATTCTCTGTCTTCATACAAGCGTTAATTGTTTCCATCAATGATTTTGGTTGGAAATGTATCACAACAGAAGTAACTCCCACTTGGTAGAAAAGGCAGCTCGAATGTTTAAAATGGTTTAAAAAGCATTTTAAAAGCATTTGTGCAGATTTACTCCTGTAGTTCATTCATTTCCTGCACGTTGCAGCTCTAATCAGTCACACAACCCAAATGATCTGAGTCACTTCATATGACAAAAGAGCTACACAAAGATATAAACAAGTGTGGGAATGTTTTAAAACCTAAGGTCGGTGTTGTCAGGCAGGAAAAGTAAAAACAGACTCAGGCCAATGTGGGGTTTGTCTGATTGTCTTGCCTAAACAATGTCATGACCTACGGTCCGAAGCATGGCAGAAGACCCAAAAGGAGGACAAGAATCACTGTTTAATTTAAAGAAGAAGAATAGCAGACGTGAAGCTGATACTAACTACGTACTACTGTCAGAAACATTAGGAAGACAAAGTCACATCCAGACAGGATAGATGAGGACCCGGCAAAGGGCAAAGGTAGGTAAGTATTCATACTCAGAGCTGATGGCTAAAAACCAAGCAGGTGTTGCAAGCAGCCTCAGAGGTACAACAGGTTAACAGGAAGTATGTACTGTAGAATGCGTGCAGGTATAGTTTATACTCGGGGTCTGCAATATTGCATTGTTTGTGGTAAAACCGGCAGATTTTCTGACACCGGTAGGAAATGTAATCTTGTGTTAACACGTGATCACACGCTTAACTGCATCTTGACCCGGATCATCGGAGCTCTAGAGAACACCAAAGCAAAGTCACCAACTTCCCGACTCTGTAGCAGTTAGCGATCTTTACAGCAACTCTTTTTCTTATTGGCACAAACCGACTGATTTTTTTTAGGTAATTTCTGGAGACTGATGTAAAAAGCACATTTTGCTGCTGCTTGCCGAATGATTTCTGCCCCCACATCTGGATACAGACAGAATTAGGAAAAAACAACTGATATACAGCCAGAAATCTCGCCACCACAGGCTGCTTAGCTATTCCCTACAACAGAACTTCAGAAAACGGTGATGATTTTCTGCATTGGAGAAATAAAGCTCACTCAAATAATGAATGGAACCAAAAGAACCAGCCCTGAACTGAGGACAGCTTTGCAGAAAGACGAGGGACAGCCTGAGGAAATAACACAGCCCAAAAAATGTATATACCTCTTTATAGTGTTTTGCTTACAGCTGTGGACATTATGTTTGTTTCTAGTTGTAAAGTTGGAAGTTGTGTTATTCGTACTGGTAATTCTGATGCTGAACTGTTGATACTGCACAACACGCTGTGTACCCACGTTGACACCAGTCTCTCACCAGTCCCTCGGCAGTGGTGCCACACTTCCAGGAAACAGCAGCGTCAAGCCAATTTTAATATTCAGTGAAAGAGACAGACGTTAGAGCTTAGAGTGCAGGACTGACTGTGTGTGACAGTCAGCTTATAACCAGGTGTGTGTTTAGGTCATATAAAAGTGTGTAAAGCTTGTATTTAATGTGTTTTTATGTGAAGCACTTTCATAAAAAAATGCTTTACTTAATTAAACACAGCCTGCTTCTGCAAATGGATTCATTTCACAATTTCAGCTTCTCATCACAAATTAAAATGCACTTTGTGAAAAACAAACAAATAAATAAACAAACAAGCTAACTAACACAGCAACTGGCATGCAGATGCAACATGCCCAACACAATAGGCTTCCTCAGGGGAGCGGCAGCTTGGAAACCTGTTTTATTTGCAAGGCAATATCATAAATCTGCTCTTTGTAGAAAGTGGAAAAAAGGTTACTTCAATGCATGAAAAAGAAACGGATGTTTATGCGTTAAAAAAACACAAACACTGAAATAAAATGTATGTTTGGGACCAATTTACAAATCAGCATTTCAAGCCATTTTCAGCGTGTTTATTTGCTCTGACAGCTGTATAAGTGTCCTGCTCACAGTGCTAATCAATACATTTAGGAGAGTTACTGATGTTCAGACTGATGAATTATTCGGTTATCAAACTAGTGGTGTCATTTGTACTAATTTAATGTTAGATTGTTGCAGGACTAAATGAGTACTGGCGGGTAAAAATCCAGCTCAGATTCCTGTTTTCCTCCTCCTCCTCCTCCCCGCAGCAGCCCATCTGTGATGTTCCAACACATCTTGTTTTTAACACTTTTCTGCTTCTCACCTGCCTCTGTGTATTTCACATCCTTACAACCCTCTTCACAAACTGTACCCGCGATCCCCAGCCAATCAACGCTCTGCTCACACACATCTTTAAACACTGATAAATACATTCCCACACTCCACTTTCACACATTTGTAAGGCTTCCATCTTCAGCTTTAATCTTATCTCCATCGCAGGTGTGTGAGGACAAGTGTCGGTGTACGTGCGAGACATTCTGTGCCGTTTTGGCAAACCAAAATCGCAAGATGACGTCAGATGCAAGCAGCTGGCCCGCCTCCAGATGAAACTGAAGCTAACCTGCTGGAGTGAGAGTTGGGAGCTGCCACTGAGAGGGAAGAGGGCTGGACGACGTCGAGACCTAAGCGACACCAGCAAGCTGCCGCTTTGTTAATCATCTCATAAGGCTGCATTCAGGAGATTTGTTGGACATGAACCGAGTCACCAAACTGTTCATGGTGACGTAGACTCACATCCAGTATAAAACGGACATCACTGGAGACTTTCAACGTGTGTTCAGACATTTCATAGAATTTAGATGCATGTAGACAAAAGAGATTATATGGGTTTAAGTGTGAAGTTGTACATAAACAATGCAGCGCATCATCTATGCATGATGCAGCTCTCTGATGTCCGTCTGCAGGCCACGGTAAGCTACAGATAAACTAACAGCTTTGAATGGCTAAAACATCGGCTATGGTTTGTAATTGTTTAAGCTCTGAGCTGGAGATGCATTTTACCATATGTAATTAAAACTTTAAACATTTAATGGATTAATCAAGCTGATTTTAGACATCTCTATCAGGATACGAACATCCACATAATGCTGCACAAAAACGTATTTTTCTAAACAAAAATATGAGTTTTTCTCCCTTTGTTTGAAATAATGATGCACATAGGTGCATCTTTGAGAAAGCAACAATCAGCGTTGTGTCATTTTCATTTGTTAGACGATGCATTTTCTATATATGTGAAAAAAGAACTTTGTGAAACGTGGTCAGAGTCAGAACTGACTTTGATGCTGACAGGTTGTATATACGTTTTTTCCTTAAAGAGCAACAGTTTCCATGCATCGTGGGTTGCTTGCATGGCATGGATCTGTGCCACAGATAGGAGATATCCCATGCACATGCACATAGGGATGCACATCAGATTGTGGATGTTTGCCCCTAGTTTTTACTGTACTTACATGTACCAACTGCTGGACTGGGTGCTGAAGCGAAGAACACAGAAAGGAACTGTGGCTTTTAAGCTGAAGGCTTTCTTATAGTTAGAAAAATGGCCAATTGTGACCCTAAACTTTTGTTCAAAGAAATAAAATGTTTTAATAATTATAACTCTTTGGTGACTTCCATGGATATAGCATATGTACTGAAGAATATATCTGAGTCACGGCTACTGTGAATTGCAGATCAGATTCTTTGAAAAGATAAAAATATCTATATTTTGATGCTGTAATCATGTTTGCTGAGTCACAAGCAGAAAAAAGACCAGACTGATGCATCATTATGAGCTTTTCTCTCTCTTCTTCAAGGCAGTAAATACTGACAGTAAAAACCTATTATGAGTCAAGTGGAGCCAGACGCTGATCTGGGTACTGTCTGGCTAATTCTGCTGATTCAAACATCGTTTTTCATGTCCGAAAACGGGTCAAGTCCAACATTTAGGGCCAGCATTACTGCCGTTAGAAGAGGTTTGGGCTTCCCAATGTGTCTGGTTTTACCGGACGCCTTTACGATGCAGAACCGCCACTGTTTGCTGATGAATGATACATAAACAGAAATGTATGATCTGGTGTGTTATCATGGTTTGATGTGTGTAGAGTAGCATGAAGTAGGAATTGAGCTCTGTATGAGCAGCTGAATTACTACGGAAACCATAAAAGGACAAAACTTTTCACTATTGCTTTTTTCCTTTGGCTGAAAATGGGTAAATACGGTGAGGAGAAGGCGACATGGTGAGGAAAATCTGAAACCAGTCCAGTTTTTTGGACAAATTAAACATACTTTTCCTAATTATTCTGAATAGATTCAGCACTTCAGCAGGCTTTATGATATTATCTCATTACATACATGGGGTGGATGGATTAGAAGCATGATTTTTTAAGTTAGGAGGAGTAAAAATGGACTGGGATGTGATTTCCGAGACTGATCCTATAGTTTGAATATAGTTGTATCATCCTGTCATTAAAATTCAGGATTTCATACATGATCTGCACTTTACCTCATAACATTGTTCAAGACAGCTTTAATTTAATGTTTGGTTTTACTGTGCATGGCGGCTACTACTGCACACTACACACTGGACCTTTGATGACAAATTGTTCAAAGCATATTTTAAGAGAGCCTGTGTTAATGTCTTGTTGCATTTAGTCTGCCAGCCATTGTACTGAACACAGTAGATAACATGCACAGATTAAATTCTGAATGCGTGTCTCTACTTATATATTCATTTTTTAAAAAGTATTATGTCCCTTATATGTAAGAAGTGGTGAGGAAAAGGGGAAAATATTGTAAATCTGCTCTCAGGACTATGGATTTTGGTTTGGAAACTATACAACATGACACTCTGCATTTCAGACAGAAAAGCTGTGTAGCAGGAATCGCTTTAAAATGCCCGTTACATCCGTTACATAGTAATATGTAGCGGTAAGACTGTGCATGTGCGCCTTTAGATAGGGTTTAAAACAAGGGTCCCAATGAACTGTGTGCATTTGTGTGTGTGTGCATAAGCCAGTGTGAGTTTAGCAGAGATGCATGCACTCATGCATGCACGTGTGACATATTGAGGGCATTTAAATGCAGTGAGAGTAACAACCTGAGAGGTAAAGGGTGAACAAAGGGAGAAGAGGCAGCGGTGTGTTAGACCTCATTTACTTTGTGATGTTTAAAGGGTACGCAGGGACAGACATGATGCAACCTGCACTCAGTGAAGGCTCCATCATCATGCTTTTGGGGGAACAGACCTCCACATTTTCGTTTCTACTACCCCCCACAATCTCCTCTTTCCCCCATTTAATAACTGTACAAGAGATCAGCTCCATTAGGCCAGACCTCCTCACTCATGCAAATGAAGCTGGCATTATGGAGGCTTGCGTTACACATTACAGATGCAACCCTCTTCAACCTGTCACGCTTCACAATAGAATAAACTCTGCATATGTGTGTGTGTGTGTGTGTGTGTGAAAGACAGAAGGAGACACATGTGTTATAACAGTGGTTAAATTGAGATGCCTTAGAGTTTTGATTGGCGCGACAGATATGGCACCGGCGTGCGAGGAGTCAAGAGCGAGGCCATTACCAGGTGGACAGATAATAAGACGGTGCAAAGAAAACATGGAAGGAGGACAAAGGCTAGACTAGAGAAGAATGGATAGATGAAGAACAGCAAGCAATCAATGTTTCTGTTTTCTGATGAAAGGTTTAAACGGCATCGGGTCTGCAGGCCTCCCTGAGGCATCCGGACACATTTCCACTTTACCCAGAGCATGTTGTGCATTTCATTTTCTCAAAAGTTGCACAAACAAGGCTAAACATGTCACAAATGACTCATGGATGAGGTCAGAACTGAAAGAATCTCCTTCCAACAAAAGAGTTTTTAATTTTTTACTATAAAACAAGCCTTCCTTTTAGCACAGGAAAGTACTTTCTGTGCTTTAAATCTTCTGGGTTCCAGGATTTCTCTCAGTGGGGACATGTCTGAGCAACAAAAATATGCAATGAAATTATAACAAAACAGAAGTTAAAAACATCCTGCTCTTACATTCATGTTGATCAGTGAAGAATGACAGAAATTAACACGACTTTTTATGATGGTTTCAGTCAAACTGGGGTTTAATAATCCACAAACTGAGACAAGGAGGCCTGTCTAAGCCTCATTTCTGTTTGCCTTTTAGGCTCAGGACCGCACTGGGTTCCAGCCACCGTGATGCTGAGCAGACTGGAAGGATGCAGCTGCGTCGGGGTTTCATACGGTCGTTATTTTAGATCACTGGTATTACTGAGATTAAAGGAATTAGCGCCTTTGGTTGTCACCTTTTGTCTTCAAACCTGACAAATTGCTTCCTGGAAGTTATTGGACTTTTCCTCCTGCTTTTGGGTTAATAAGCCCACAGCAACATTCTGTTGCTTGGATTTGCAATTAAACCGCCGACATTTATGTAGATAAACATTCATTAAAATGAAATTGTCATATACCAGGAGGCCTGATTCCTCAAACACACAGCGCTTATTCTCCTTTAAGCTGTGCGATGCCACTTTTACTTTTTAAATAAGTACCGGCATGAATAAATGCATCTGTTAAATGACTTCACATCTAATCCCATGCATGTCTCCACTCTGCAAATCCATTTACAAAAGCAGTATGTCCATATGTTGCAAAGTGGTGAGGGGAAGTGGAGGCATGCGAATCGAATGCGCAGACTGGAATCCAACATGTCTCATTGTAATTCCACGCTCGGGACTGTTGATTTTGGAATTATCAATGGAGAGACGTAGAGGTGGAAGAATAATTGGTTAAGAGGTGTGAATAAAAAGAAAATGAATGTGTGTGAATGGAAAAGTATTTAAGAAATGCTCTGTTGATTGCAGCTCCGTGGCACTCTCTTCAAAAATCTGTTGACAGAGAGACTAATAGGGAACCTCAATCACGTCCTGCTGCCTTGTTAGCCTTGACGGATGTGCAACATAGCTGAGCTGAAATGATGGTTCGTCATAATTGGAAATAATTACGACTCTTTTGTGGCATGGCTGTTTCATCTGAGGCTTTCATTACTAGTTCAATAGCAAGACCTTGCTTTTGTCCACTTAAGAAGTGAAATCAGCCGTGTCATAATCCACCTTATTATTGTGGCTCTTTCAAAACGACAGTTTTGATGAAGAAACTTTACTTCCCTAAACAAGCATTCATGGTAGAAAGTCAGCCGGGACGGCGAGGCCGCGGCGTTGAGGTGTGTCAGAGAAGGCCACCGTATAGACTCTGTCTCTCTGTGGGAATGTGGACCAATAAGTGAAGCTGGGGAATAAATCAATATCATGAATGTCCATTCATCAGATTGGAGAGGCAGCTCAAGTGGTGAAATGTCAAACTCTAATCTCTTTAATAGTCTGATATTACACTTTAATCCCAGTCTGATTCCTTCAGTCTTTCGTTAATGCCGTCTGCTGATGCCTGCCATTGACTGAATGAAGACAGTAAATAGAGAGAGGTATCCAAAGAGAGTGTTAATTAAGTAGAAGGGAAGATTGGTGAAGAAGAGGAGGCAGAACAATAGCGGAAGATGAGAAATGGTTGGTTTATGGAGCGTTGTGGCACGCTGCCATTTCAGGTCTGAATTTACAGTGCAAGGTTGATGGACTGTGAGAGACGGAGAGGCAATAATGTCGATGAGAAGCGAGGACAAATTGATATGATCACAACATGTCACATTAAAGACAGGCCTGCCATCCATCAACATGATAAAAGGCCTCCTTCAATGTAGCACTAACCCCGCTGCCATTGATCTCAATGCTTCACTTAGCCAAGCACTAACCATTTATGATAACTATCATTACGCAGTTATGAGATGGTGACCATCTATCGTTGCCGTGGCGTCTGCAATGAAAAGATAACCCTCGCTAATTTGTTGCTCTGACAAGCTCAAATTATGGAGGGAAATTAGGTAGAAAAGAGAACAATTTCACTCAATTTCTTTCAATTATGTCATGAAATAATGTGAAGCTGGGTGGAGACGATTATCAAGTGAGATTTAGGGAGATAACTTTTTCCTGCAATAATCTTTTTGCCACCAGGAGGATGGAGCGCTGATGCTTTCAGAGGGAGGAAAAGCAGCGTTGACAATAACACCAAACATGCTTTTAAATCAGCCTCCAGCAAATCAGTAAATCAATATCAATTAGGCTGCCAACGAGCCCAAATGGACAACTGGCTTTGTTTTAACTAATGAAGTCTGTGGAGAATCCAATCACCCCCCCCCCCCCCTCCTCTCACACACACACACACATTCCTGTCAATCCCACTCCTCATTACCGCCATGACAGCAGGAACAAACCTACAGTCCGATACACAATACTCTGACACACTTATTGATCTTCATTCATAAGTATAATTTGTCAAGATTATCTTTAAAAATCCCACATTGGCCGCAACTACAACTGATTTTCCATCTGAGTATTAAGCAGTTTGATTAAATATTGATCTGCACAAAGTGTGCATGAAGCATAACAAGCAGCTCGTATCCATTTCAATGCTGTTTAGTTGTCGTCACTAAAAGCAAAGTCGGTGCATAAAGCTTGTTGCGTTTATATATGAGGAGGAAAAGTCAGTATTTGTCATCAAGCTTGTGTCAGAGGTCACTCAGAAGTGACCCATATAGTAGAGAAAGGGTCTGCAACTCGATGTGGCCTCGAACCAAAGCTTTTCTGAATGGAGGAGAAGCTGCAGCTGGCTTCAGAGTGAGCTGTGTGTGCAGTTGCATCTTCTACTGTAAAGTCATGACTCCGAAAAAGATTAGAGAGAAAATATCCTTTCAGGCTGAATATCAACTTCATTTTTTAAAAATTGAACACGATCAGAGCAACAACTGTCACTAATGACTTGATGATTGGTAGCTTTGATAACTGAGGTTGTGCTTAATAAGTGTTGTTACTGCATTATCAATACTTTTGATGGCTTTAACCTCATCATGCCAAACTGATTTTACCCTCACAGGCTTTTATACAGAACTAATTCCTGTGATGAGCCCTTTTTGGAGCTTATCCAGCATCTGTCTTGCATCCTGCCTGTACTGTGAGCCAGTAAAAGAAGTGATGATGATGATTCTAGTGCTTCTGTGCTGAATCAGCCACAGAGTCCAGCCAGTCTGTTCATAACGTTACGCCCCGGCAGATAAAGTCTTATAGTGCTGCTTTACAGCCTCGAGACACAGTTGGGCAGCTACGGCTGCAAAAACACACATAATAGATGTCACCGTGCCATCTTATGAGTCTGGCATGCGGTCTCATGGTCAGAAGGTGGAGTGGTTAATCTTTAATAAAGCAAAACTACGAGGTGCTTCCTGTCTTCCAATGCTTTCTACAGGGTGACTACAGGCTGTCTGTGCAGTCACAGATCCTCAAAGGTCACTGTGACAGCATGAACACATTAAATCCTAACTTTACACCTTAACAATATTCAAATGATTTTAAAAATGTTATAGATTATTAAGTGTTTTTGTACTTTGGAGAGTAAGCTGGATAAAACCCACCATCTGCATGATGAGAAGTCCTGATTGAGTCCATTCTACTAACTGGCTAGTGGGTAGGGGACTGGGAAGACTGGAGCCTATCACAGCTAATTCCCATTAGCTACACTTTGGACATGTTGACTATCCATCGTTTTACATGTACATGTAAAAAACGGAAAAAATGGGCTTTTTTAAAGACAAAAAAAAAGAGATTTAAGCTTCATTCTGCAGCCGATAATGGTCAAATTATGAATTAGTAAATAGTACAGAAGGGACTCTGAAATCTTTGTAATTTTATGAAAGTCTTGACTCACTTAACTTGTTTTGGATCGAGTCTCGGTCACTCTGTGTTGTTTTAAGTTAAGTCAGTCTGTCTTCCTGCCAGTGAATCTCATATCATATTAGAAATACTTCTCATGTAAAACATGTGTACTAGCCATTCAGTTCAGTGCAGAACTAAAGTTGCACACAGCTTTGCATGAACTACCACATTCCTGAATGCGCACACGTAGCAGGAAGGAAGCGTGCAGCAGCGCTCCTCAGGGTTGCCATATCATTTTAAACATCCATCAGCTCAGTAGAGATATCATATTAGCTCCTCATCTGCATACGGCACAGACAGAATGACAAACGAGGGGGAGAGAGAGAGGGCCCTCTCCTCTCTTTCCTCATTACATCTTCTACATGGCTGTCTTCCACACTCTGCTCCCTTCCTTTGCTTCCTCTATCTCTTTATCCCCCCTTCAAACCCCCTAAATTGGATCACGACGGCCAGCAGAGCGTGTGTAAAACTGTGTGCACGTATTGTTGGGGTGTAATCACATCTTTTAAATCGAAAAAGGGGATGAATCTCAGGAGGAACGATGACCACTGGACCCAGATCTGACTTCTAGCCCCCCCCACTGGCAGTCTTGCTGTTTCAATGTGCTCCATCACACCAGTGATCTGCACATTTTACCCTTACAACCCCAACAAATTTGATAACTAAACTCTTTGTCCTAAACTATTTAAACCATACTCTAATGTGCATAATTCTGCTGTGGCATCATCCAAATGAACATCCTGATCACTGACTTTTGAGCAGCACATTAGCATTTTGCATTTTCTCTCTCATATTCTGTACATTTATCCCCAGTTAGCTCATTTAAATGGGACAGTGTCTTCCCAAAACTCACTTTGTAGCTTTGGGTGTAAAATTTGCAATATGTGCGAGTGTAATGTCATTTCCTGCAGAGAATTGAATGCTGCAATCTTCTGAAGAACTTTAAATCTTTAATGGTGATTACTTCCTCGACTTCTTGGTGTAAACCTAATTTAAAACCAATAAAACCAACACAAATTAAGTAATCACAGCCTCGCCTTGTTCTATCAAACATAGTATCCTCCCTCTCTTTAGCTCATCTTTATTGGTTTACTTGTAAGCATCGTTGCTCACTAGTTGTATTCCTGCACAAAAATCTTATTTTAACAGAAATTACCCGCACTGAGAAAGTTAATGGGCCATTTCCGGTTGTCTTTATGGGCTATTTTTACTTACGGAGCTCATGCCAGTTGTAAATGACCCATGTGCCATCACAGCTATGCTTACTCCCTAAAAACAGGCTCACAGATGATTCAAAGGCATCGCTCAAAGACTACCAATGGCCCAAATTGCTGCTTGTAGTGTGTTATTTTCCCAAAATGCTGCATTTTTTGGCAGTAGGAGTTATGGCTAATGCTTGTTTATCATAAATAGTTTGTTTTTAAGATACATAGAAAGGACCGAACATCATGGGAAATGAAGTGGGATTGCTTTTTGTTGTGATGATGCTGGAAGTACACAGTCCATTTGAACATAGTAAATCCTGCAGAACAGATGGAAAAATATTCACTCCACTTGATTCTGTTTGTGAAAATGTTTTGCCTTTCCCGATGCATCAGAGAGTGACCTCTTTACCTTCACTTTCTGACAGATAGGGAACAGCTTTACAGCTGCACTCTCCCAGTTATCCTCTGGTCTACATTCAGGCCTTCTCCTCTGTTTCCATTTGCTTTAAAAGCTGTTGATACTGTCGCTCTAACAAGTGAGATGGATTCAAGTTTAGAAGCAGTTTTTCAAATGCAAAAGCAATCTTTTTAAGACTCTACCTATGTAGATTCTGCGTCTAAACCACAGACAAAAAGCTCTACTGGCTGATCCTATAATCAGAACTGCTTTCTTTGATCAGTTTGAGACTGTATCCCTATCGTCTCTTACTAAAATAGTTCAGCAACTGAGGCCATCTAACTGTCCATTTGATTCG
>JBAMIG010000025.1:2980424-3010756 GCA_037177335.1 Kiunga ballochi
ACTACCCTGTACAGCACTTTGGTCAACGACTGTTGTTTTAAACGTGCTTTATAAATAAACTTGACTTGACTTGACTTTCCGGTTTCTCATCTCCATCAGTTTATTACCCAATGGGCAAAAATGTCACGTGGTGCTTCTATGCTACGGTAAGGAGACACCAGAGGCTTTGGCAATACAGCAGTGGTCAGTGCTCAAAAAACAGAATACCTTTCACTACATGGAAGTGTGCAGTTCAGAGGGATTGAATCATGTATCGGGAAGGAACTGGGACTCATGTGGAGCTAAGAGTAAGGAAGGATGAAAAAAACATGTTTCTCTTTACCCCACTCTACGTCAAAGACATCAGAAAACACTTGAGTGGAAAGGCAATATCACAGAAAACTAGAACAACACTGAGGAACACACTGGTACACAAAACCATGACAATGGCTCAAAATGGTGCAACACAACAGAGAGAAGGGAGGGCAGAGTTTGAGAAAGAGGGATGAATGCAGTAGTATCCTCAGATCTGAAGGCAAATCCCCCTTGGTGTTCGTTCTGCTCGAGCGGCTGGCACTGACACATGAATATTTCATACTGTTGATGTTTAAATCCCATCATTTGCGATGTGGCGTGTGAGTGTGCGTGGAGATTTATTGAAATGAGGAAGAGGAAGAGTGTGTGTGTGTGTGTGTGCACACGAGAGATGTAGCGAGTGTGTTGATCTATAATGCATAGTTTCAGTAAGTTCACTTGTGTTTTGGTCTACTGCATCTGTATTTCAGTACTGTAAAAGAAGTGGACATGCTTGTGTGTGTTCAAGTGCTCGTGCGCCTTGAAGTGCAGATTACTCTGCGTTAGCTCATCCATATGCGACTCAGGCCATCAGACACAACACTGTATGTTCTTGTGCAATGCACAGACATCCCTCTCTATACATTGAGCCAGAAGCACTTTATATGGAGGACGTGCAGTCACGTGTTTCCGGTCGTTAAAGATGCCAGTTAGGTGGGCATGGGTCCAGTGATAACCATAGAGTGTCAAGCATATACACACAGGATACAGCATGGATTAAGCCTAAACACACTCACACAGCAGGTATGTGTGGATGGTACCAACAGAAAGCTCTATGTCATTATGTCTCGGGTAAGTTTCCATCAATCTATCACTAAGCGCTCCATATCCGTCTCTAGTACCAACCAGAATGTGTCGTATTTATGTGAAATCTATGAGCAGAAATAAACCCACAGTTCCCAGCTACATTATATTTTATTTCATAGTATTTGTGAAACCACAACACAAAGAAACAGAAACTCAGAACATGTTACCAGCTGCTGCAGACCCAGCTGCAGGTTACCATGGCAACGTGTCACCATGACGATAAATAATCCACTCAGCGTTTCTTGTGGGAAAACCAATGATTTTAACAGTTTATTAATATATATGTAATTTTTTTTTCTTGTTTAAGTGAGCGTGGTATTAGCGGCATAATGTCCTTTGATGTGAAGTAATTAATAGATTTCATAGAAGCAACCGCACCTCCACATTGTTCGTTAATGTTAATGTCTGATACATACCTTGCTGGGCTTTATTCCTTACGTAAGTAGTTTGATATAAACTGCAAAATTAGCTTGTAGTGCTGGTTCCTAGTCCTCTCATCTCACAGCTGCAACCCATCTGTCTCGCTGCAACACCGGGAATCTGTAAAACGACGGCTCGTTCTTTTAGCCCTGCCTGTTAAGCTGCTACACCCGAATACGGAGCATGAAATTACCATTTAGACCAGGAAGAATAATCCACACACTACAATCTGTCCTATTTTAACTGCTCTGAGACTGGACTACTTGCCGCCCAACACAACAGAAAATATCGGCCTTTTGTGCTTACACTACCAGAAACATCCACGAGGGGGCGCATTGTAGACTGGACGAAGTGTCTGAATCTGTAGGGGGGTCAACAACAACGATAAATACTGTGATAAACAGAGGTGATTCATACAATACTGTGTAAAGCAAATTTTACACGAGACTTGTTCGCACCTTTCAGCAACTTTCCCAGGTCAACCCTCTTTTCACATGAAATTAGTCCCGACGTGGATGGTGCCTTTGAATGCAAAGTGTTAATTTCCGACAACATGGGCAATAAAAATAATGACAATCCTTTAAACAAACAAATTGACACTGAATGAGGCAGCCATGATAAACTTGTGTGTGCGTAAGACAAGGCATCCATAATCCAAGACAAGGCATCCTTTCAGATTCACTGGAAAACTCTGCACTTACCAGTTTGCACCATAAAGCACCACCTCAATAGATCACATGACCTCATCCATCACGGCAGGGATGTGTAAATGCATAAAAGTGTTTCCGTTACACTTCTGCAATAAACTACTGTGTGGAAATATCTGAGAAACCTCCTCACTTTTTAGACATAATTCAGTTTTTCTACATGTAGGTGTGTCCATTACTGGGATATTTATATAAATACCGGTTTAATGGAAACACAGCTTTAGTCTACGTATCTTCTGATACGGTGTTATCAGAAAAAAAGGAGCATTTAATACCAAACACACACAAGCTTTTAGTGTGGACTGTGGCTCTTTCATCCATACAGACACTCTTCCAGAATCTTACATTCATTGGGATAACATACACTGTGCATGGTGACATATTTAGATTTTTTGAGGTTGAGGAACTTTTTTTGTGGAATATTCTACGTATTTTAGATGTACCTCATCATACAGAGCTGAAGCTTTGATGGAGAAACTGCCTCGCTGCAGTGAGCTGCTTACACCCAATCATGTTACCGACCTGTTTCCGATATACCCAATTACTTCTCAAATGTTTCAGCAGCTATTTTTGCTTTGCCAGTTACTTTTCCCACCTATTGTTGCATCAGATCCAACTGTTTTCAACCAAGTTCACAATGAGTTCATATTTTCCATGAAGCAGGAAAATGTCTCAGTTTCACCACCTGATGTGTTGTTCCTGTTTTACTGGGAATAAAATACAAGTTTTTGCTATTTTAAAATCACCACATTCTGTTTTTATTTACATTTAACACAGCGTCCCAACCTTTTAGAACTGGGGTTGTAATTCTACTTGATCCGATGCTTTTCCTGCCACCCACACCTGGCTGCAATCAGTCATTCCTTATTCCCTACACCAGTTTCTGTTGTTCTCTGTCGAACCATATTAGCTTCTTTGTGACTACTTTTCCAGCTGTTAATCCCTTTGCCTTACTATGTTTTGGAAATTGCATTACACACATCTTTGTTGCGTTTTGCCTTCCTGCACTTTTACTTTGTTAATCCCTGTTTCTGGATCTTATCCTTTTCCTGTTATGTTTTATGGTTATAGAAGGTGCAACAAATAGACGGCACAAAGATAAACAGAAGTGCAGGTAAACGTTCGGTCCGGAGTACGTCATGATGCATGTATATGCAGGTTTGTGTTAGGTATAGGAAGAAGCGGTCATGTCTATGTCATTGTGCTGAGATTGGATCAGAACACCAGCATCACAAAGACATGAAGTGATCTCGTTTTCTAGTATCAGCAGCCAAATCAATGCCCACACACAAATAATAGAATTTAGTCAGTAATTGTTTTGATCAGCCTCATTATTTTACTCATACTGGTAATGTCTAAAAACAGCTGGAAGTAATGGAGAAAGGTTATTTATGAGGCTGTGCAACCAGGAGGTGAACTCTCTCTCAGCACCTGTTGTCGAACTTGTTTTATTAGCTACATGCAGGAAATATTAAAACAGACATTTTGATTTGGTATTTCTGACAGCTTAACAACCCTTTAAAGAAAGCAGCTCAGTTCTGGTAGCCAATATTAAAAAACTACCAATAAATTCCCTTTAAAAGCCAGTTTGAAGCTTCTATTGAATACCCAACTCATTGTTTATCTTATTTATCTTGTTACAGCTGAATCACAAGCACTCCGTCTACCAATTAGAGAATCATTTTAGCTTTATTACTTGATGATGGTCTTATTAATGAAACAATTTTTCTTTCCACAGTGTCCATGTGCTTCAGACTGCATTAGAGCCACTCAGAGCAAAGCAACTCATCCCTCCGGTTCTCTTCAGGTCTTCTTTTATTTCCCTTTTCTAAAGCTAAGCCCCATGCTCAAACCTGGACTCTCCACTCTGACATCCAAATGCACAATTTCCCCGCTAATAGAGTGTACTCAGAAATAACTAATAGAATCGAAGCTACCTGGAAAATTAATTTACTATTATGTTCTTCCAAAACTGTAACAGGAAGGGCCAGCAACCTTGTGTAGTTCCGCCGCAGGGGAAAGTAAACAATTAGGGACTCGGTGACTAATGAATTCTGTGATTAACGAGTGTGTCAGAAGTAAATCTCTACAAGGCTGACACACGTGCAAGCACGTATATGCAAACACTCACACGCTGGAAGTGAGGCGGCCTTATCTATACGCAGCATTCACGGTTGAAGTGAAATATTCTGCACCTCATCCAAACTCCTTTCCCCTCAGCTGCAAACATTCTTACCCTGCATGGTTAAGTGAAATAGCTGCCATATCCACTAACAGATTGAAGCTGATAGCGTGTGTAAGCTCTCATAGTGTGTGTGTTTACGTAGAGAGTTAGTCTGTGTGTGTGAGAGCGTGTGTGGTGAGATAAGGCCGGGTTGGTTTGTGTTACAGTTGCAGATAAAGGAGGAAATGGGTAGAGGAAAGATAGAGGAGTGCCGTGGAGGGACGGCACCTAGGTGGCATCACACACACTTATACCCACACAGGCGTAGCAACAACTTTTACACATTTTTACCATGTGAACAAAAAGCTTTAAGGAGACACCCTTTAATCTGCAAGTCTGTTATACACTAAACCCAATGGACCAAGTCCCATCTGGGGAGTCGGTAATGACAAACATAGAAGGAACATTAGAATTAGATAAGTGTGTGTGTGTGTGTGTGTGTGAGTGCATCAAAAGCCCACAGTGAAGGCTTCAGGCTTAACTGAAGGTTGCGGTTGCACACTGACAGATAGGAAAAGACAGAGGAGACAAGTTGTGCTTTGCTCTTTGCATTTGTGTGTGTGAGAGAGTCCCACAGCGGTGTAATGACTCCCAATGGGAACAGGACCTGGGGCTGAGTCTCCCTTCTGACTCCCCCCTTGTCAAATGTGAGGAGGGATGAAGGAGGAGGAGGTAGAAGAGTGCTAGCGGTGAAAGAGAAGACGACAGCGGCGACAGCTGCCAGCTCCTCGGGACAGTAATTGGTTGGCTGAGAGAATATAGAGGGAGCAAGACACACACACACATGCATGTGCACACACACATGCATGCGACTTGGGGCAATGGTAAACCCAATACCCAAAATTGACAGTGGCACCCTGAGATGGTCATTATCCACATCCCACCTGGCATCAAACCTCCCAACCCTCACACCCACAGAAAGCAGGGCTTTTAGGGGCAGGAGAAAGGGGTGAGGAAGGTGAGGTGGGCTTATTCAGCATGACACCTCCAGTCACATCTCAGTAAACAAGCCATTGGACCCCTCCCCCAACACCCGAAACCCAGACCATGAGTGACAGCTCCAAATCACATGTGACAGCTTGATGGACAGCTGGGTATGGGAAAGGGGAGGAGGGGAAATATGAAAAATAATAAGCAGTAATATTAACCAAGAATGGAGGAGAGGGGGAGGTGGGGAAAGGAAACGAGGTTATGAGATGCCTGCAGAATACGCAGTTCTGCACTGAAGGCGAGTTACGGGTTGTTATCAATAAAAACTTTTTATTAGGATTCATCGGCCCATCAAAATGATCTACGTTTTAATCTACGTGGAACAATTTCCTTTGTAGTTTAATGTTATTTCTGATGAGCTATGATGGACTTAAATGATTACATTATATCTCCAATATGATCGACATACCGATAATTTGCATTCAAATGTGATTATCGGTTTATATCAATATTGGTTTTTAGGTTTTTTAATGACCGATTTCACACATACATGTTATTTATCTATATATCTATATAACGTGATATAACATACAACATGCACATGTTAGATATGTTATATCAGGTTATATATTAAATACTTCAGCTACGTCTCCTCTAATTCAAAATGACCAAGTAGTTTTCCAGATATGTAGCTGTAAGCAGCATAAGGAGCTTGGAAGTGGACTCGTCGACCTGTTTGGGAATTATTCTAATGTGTCTACAGACATATTTCCTCCAAAGTAAAGGATAAATCCATACTTTTTAAAATGTTTTAATAAATAAAGTTCAAGCATATAAAAAACATGAGAGCTCACAGCATGATAGCCAGTCCCTGTGGTGTGAAAGCCACAAACCCTCACCAGTCTAACACAGGAAATGGTGTCAAACTGACTCAAACCCTGCTGGATATTTAGAGAACACTGACCCGCAGAGCCGCATCGCGTTGTTCATGTTGGTTTCTGATAAATAAAAATAATCTGCAAAAACAAATGAGGCATGGGACGCTTGCTAAACTGAAATTGAATAACGTTACAGAATATTTATACGATGTGAACAAAACACATTTTAATCCAACTAAAACCCGCTTTTTCAAGCAAAAACCAAACTTTTAAATTCCTAAATATTTCGGTCAGACTATATCTGATTTATATCACACATTAACTTAAAACTGGACTAAACTTGTATGTAAACATGTAACTAAACCATAAGCATGTCTGAGTAAACACACAGTTATAAACCTACAAGTCAAAGTGTTTCTATACAAGCAGACTAAAACTAAAGCTAAAATACATCTACACATGTAAACCCATCTAAAAGCATGTTGGTCTGACTACAATCTCACTCTGAAACAGTCATAAAGAAGAAAGTCTGACTAAATAATCATACAGCATTTTCAAAGTGGACATAAAGACCCTGTGATTGGCTGGCAACATGCCTGATAACTGCTGGGATCGGCTCCAGTTCTCTGCAAATGCAAACTGGATTCATTGGTATAAAAATGGCTGAATGGATAAATATACAAGCTGGAGTAAAGCCAGGCTGTTAAAATACACTTAAACATGTAAAACTAGACTTTTTAATAAGTCCAAATGTTTCACCAAATACATTTAAACTGAACAAACACAAAGCAGCTGGGAGTACTGACTGCATGTGAAGCTTTAATTCAAACAGGCCCGGTTGCTTCAGAACTCCTGTTGTTCCTCGTCTTTGACCCGGAAGAAAAGCAGTGAACGGTCGAACAACAAGTAGATAATGTGCGCCGCACAAGCATAAAATTACCACATTTTCTACTCATTTTACCCAGAATGAGAAAATTCCAGAAAAGCATCCCGCTCCAACCGGGTTTTTCTTCTGTTGATGAATCAATTCCTCCTAAATCTGCTGAACTTCTGGCTTTTCTCCATGCAGAACATCCCTCTGCATCGCTAATGTATCCCCATTATTATTATCATTTTAAAAGCAATCCTGAAAACTATTTATTTATTCATCAGGTGTTAATTTGAAGAGATGGTCATTTTTAGTTACATGACAGATTAAAACTAATACCGTTTGTTTTCCATTGGTCCCCTCTTCCAGAGTGCTGCATTTTACTGTAATTCCACATGCAGGGTTGATAGTCTGAAAGGTTTTGCATGCACATGCATGCACTTTACATGTCCTGACAATGCTAAATATAATGCCAACACACCACCAGCACCTCTGGCTGTGGTTTCAGCTTGCGTGGAAAACCACGAGGACATGAAGCATGGCTGGAAATGAGTTTCAACCAACTGTTCGGTCTGTCCATCATGAGCAATATGTCATCTTTGAACAATAACAAAGAGTGCTGATGTGATGGCAAATACATTTCCTGTGTGTGAAATAGTTTCTTTCATAAAACTGAGACCACAATCAGTTTTATTTTATATTAACAATGAAATATATCAATCATCACATTGTCATCAGTCATCTGTCACCCAGGGGACGGACAATTTAAGTGTCTCGTATCTCATTCTAATTGAACTGACATCAGTCAAACCCTTCACAAAGTAACTGGAAAAAAGAATTATCCCTTTATGAAGGACACTTGATGGCACAGAGAGGAAGAAGCCAGAGGAGGAGGAGGAGGAGGTGACAGAAGGGTTAAAAACGTGAGAAGAGGAGAGAAGAGCAAAATTCAATATATTTTTAATCTAGCGGATGTAATCAGATTATGTGTCTGCCAGGAGCGACGTATTTCATAAGGAATAACCAGTTTCGGGGAGGGAAGGGGAAGCGGAGTGGCGAAGAGGAGCGGTGGAGACGGGCACTTTGGCTGGCCGATCTACATCGACACTGACAGATTCTAATAAATGCGCTGGGAGGCGCCCGGAGAAATACAATGCCGTGTAATCATTTTATCATGACAAACCGGAATTCCAATGCTGTCCCATGTGAGCCGAGCTGGGGGGAAAATTGAATTAACTGTGAATTGCTCATGCTTGGGGAATGGGGAAGAAGAAAAAGCAGGATATGGGGAAAGAGAATACCGAAGATGAGACAGGAGAGAGGAGGTTTGGCCTGCTGTGGTTTTGGCAGATTCTCTGGTCTCTCTGGGCTCACACGCTTTCAGAGATGATCTCTCGTTTCAGCAGCTGCCTGCTAACAACGCTAACTCCGATCCAACACTGATGAACTCGAGCGCTGCGTGACTGTATGGAAAACACATTACGCACTGCTTAAATGAGATACAAACGTCCTCAAGAGTCAGAAGGCCGGCGTTATTAGAAACAATCCCACACATCTGCTGACACATGTTAGACCGCAGTTGTGGTTCTGCTTTTGCAAACTTCTCTGTGGTGCAGCTTCTACGGGCTACATGTCTCCCTGAATGGCAAACCTGATGAAGATCTGGAGGAGACGGCACTTAAGTAACCACAGGGGCCAAAGTTATCCTTGTGGTTTTGCCAAATTAATCCTTTCAGCTGCCACTTAAAAGGCTGTTTAGCAGAACAGCAACAGGCCACAGTGTGGTTGGA
The DNA here is from genome assembly GCA_037177335.1 of Kiunga ballochi. Taxonomy (NCBI): domain Eukaryota; kingdom Metazoa; phylum Chordata; class Actinopteri; order Atheriniformes; family Pseudomugilidae; genus Kiunga; species Kiunga ballochi. Next base: position 2,989,382 of record JBAMIG010000025.1, read on the forward strand.
AGCTCGAGTTTCTACAATTAGCTTAAAGTTCCCCAATTAGTGTAAGTAGTTCCCTAAAAAACAACTTTTGTACTTTCTGTAGCTTTAGGAACTCATGTTTCACATGCTGTGAAGTGATACACGACTCCCAGGTGTGGGACCTCCTCCCTGGAGGTCTTGCACAGAAAACACCTGTAACCAACTCTCGGTCCATTCTGCTGTTGAAATATTCCCAAAACAGATCCTGCAGAACTGGTGGTTAAGCTGAAAAAGCTGCACAGTGAGTCAAAGCTCACATTGAGGAATCTTCATCTTCTGGACTCCTCACAATGTTCCACTTGAACAACAATGTCGTTTCATGGCTTTTGATGAAAGTGACGTGCATCGCTTTCAGGCTCAGAGCCTAAAAACTAATGCACAGCCTCCAGGTTGAAGCTGGAGACAAAAGTAATGGACCTCAATGGGAAACTCGGGTCAGCTTGACACAGAGTTTTATGTTCATGTTGAAATCCCAAATGCACATCTGCAAGTTATCAGAAAAGAATTTCCTGAGGGATTCCAAGTGGTGATGCAGCACTGTGTGTATTTTAAAGTAAAGCTAAATAACTACGGTAAACTCATTTTAAAGTTGCATTAGATAACAGGTTTACACGTAAAGTCACGGCACCGCTTTTATTTCCCAAACAATTCTTCCTCACAAACATTCTCCTTCCCTTCCGAGAAGCTCGCCATGACAGTACAATCGCTTGCTTTTCTTCTTTCACCGCTGCAGAGCAGCTGCAGGCTGATCTCAGCTCCCAATGTAAACTAACCGTCTCAGAGACGCTCCACATGTAAACATGACTGAGATTTTTCAGTGACAGTTAAGCTGTCTCTACGAAAAACACGAAAAACCTGAAAGACTCGGGAAAAATTTACATCTCTGCTGTTTATGGCAGGGACACGTGTTTCTTATCCCGAATACTTTAACCCTAACTCCCAAGAAGTAGTGGTGCAGTGTGAAATGTAAATAAACACATCTCATTAAACATTAAGGTTCAAACTGTGATATTTGGTCATTTAATGGAAAATATGGAACATGTATCTAAGAGCTGGAACAGAAAAGTAATGGGAAGAAATCATACACAACTGGAGGAGCATTTGACAGCTAACTGGGTTAACTGGCAGCAGGTCAGGAGCAGATTTCTGCAGATGTGAAGATGAGCAGAGCTTCATCAATCATAAAAACGGATTAAAAATGTTGGAACAAGTTCAGGAAACTCTCTCTGAAAACTGCAGATTTCACAATGTACAATATTATCAGTAGCTGCATATCTATTATGATATCAAGCAATATAAAAGTAAAATTTGGACATTGAACAGTGTTTAGCACATCAGCAGCAGAGATGTGCAGCATGTGGCAAGCTGTCCGTCTCCACACCGTGCCACGTTTACCTTAAATGAACTGGTCACAGGTAAATGTCTAAAAGTGTTCTCCATGTAAGTTTGTAATAAACTTCTATAGAAGTGTCTGAAAAAAGCTAAAGAAAACCATGGTAGCAATTGAAGAGGTTTTATTGCCATAATATTTTTAGCGGTGACGGATTCTATGTTAAAGATACAGAGAATCACAGGGAATATCTGTGCACATAGGACCAGGCGTGAGGTGAAACAGGCAGCACTGCATTAAAAACAGAAAGCTGAATGGCCTCAGTGATACTTCCAGAAATCTTTTCTGTGAACAGAATTCACCCTAAAAGTGCAAACAAGAAGCCTTTGTGAGGAAATGCTGCCATGATTTCTGGGATGATGCTCATTTCATAGAAGTGGGAGCATCCAGCTTGTAATCAGCTGACAATTGAAAAGCCTGCATCTCGGATGGCATGGGGCTGCATTTGCAGGAGGGGAGTCCATGCAAACGTCCTGCCTGCAGACCTTTAACAAACCAAAACATTTAGAGGATCATAGCATGAAAAATTTGACAATAGACAGAATGAGCGAGTAGGATCCTGCATCAAACCAGAATGGGACTTTAACCACCAGCAACTGGCCGCCTCACTTCAGATATGATGCTGGGATGATGCACAATGGTACAATACCCAGCTGGTCCTAGATTTATGAAATGTGTTTGCGATGATGAAATGCTAAAAAGTCCCAGTTTTAACATCTAAAATGATGTTTTATGTTGTGTTAGAAATGAAATACGGCTGATGAGATGAATAAATGATTGCATTGTTTTTTTTATGTCACATGGTGACCTCGTTCATTTCAGAATAGCTTTTGTTTTTTAGTAAACAAACATGTACATGTTTTATAAATTCATGTATTAATGCATTATTATGCATGTCCAAGCCACTGTCAGCATGTCTGAAGCAGGTAAAAATTAGTTATGTTTGTGAAAACTGGTTACCAAAGCCAGATCTCCTTCATTAAAACACAGACATGGACTTACCTGTACAGGTATTCCAAGCCCATACTCCCCTCCTTTAGCGTCAGACAGCATTAGCATGAAACCTTCTATCTGAAGAGTTGGGTCAATGAGGTTATGACTGATTTTCCCAGCAAACCTTATCAAAACTGGTAACTTGAACGTGAACGTTTCCCCTCTGATGGAATTTGCTCCTTTCCTCTCTCTCTCTCTCTGTGGAGGCGTTTGTTCCTCTTGAGGGTAGGAGTAGACTATCAGACTCAGAGAGGGAACAGAATCTGCCCTGCTGCGGCCTGTGACTTCAGATTATGGTCTGTCAGGGTTCTGGGGTCGCTACGGATACAGCCCAGATGCTGCAGCTATGCAGCAGCATGTCGCTGTGGAAACGGGAAGTGTTGACTGCTGAGAGATAAAGAGCTTGATTCTTTCCCCCCGCTGAACACTTCCCAGAAAGGAAGAAAAACATGCTCAGAAAGATCCCCGTGTAATACTAAAACACCTACCCTCACTTTACATTTTTTCTGCTCCTGCTGTCACTCCAGTGCTCCTTAATCATTATTATCACAGCTCTGACCCTGGCCAATGAGCATGAGGGAGGGATTTGCATAATTAGCCCCACTTGGTGGACAAGTCCCACTCCAGACCTCATGAGAGCGTCTCCAGTGGCTTGCTCGATTTAACATATAGGACACTGTGTACAGTTAGATAACAGCAGCTTAGAGGAGGGCACAGTTACCAGGTTTTGCTTATTATAAGCAACTTTGGACTTATTTGACTGTAAAGTTTCTTTCAAATATGATTATTCAGCAGCTTGGATTTTAATAGGCTTCTTCCCCATATGATACCTGTCTCTCATCACTATATCTGCTTAAGAAAAGACCAGTTTCACAGCTTTGCATTTCGTCATACCTCTGCCTTCACCATCCCTTTCCCTCCTGACATAAAACTGCATTATACGAGCCTGTGGCTACTTTGCTAACAATTCCCAGAGACTCATAAAGTGGATTAAAAGACAGGATTAAAGCTAAAATGGAGATGCTGTTAAGGCACACACTGTTTACCATGAAATGCAGACTTTTGCTTTTATTGCTTCATATTTTGGGAAACACACTTTGTAACTTCACTGTTACTAAATAGGCATTTTGTATGATTTGCATAATATAGCTGATAAATGGGAAAATATAAATCAACCTACCCAGAAGTACATAAAGATCTTACACATCACATTAAAGTTGTGCAGACATGACTGAATCAGTTAGTTTACGTGATCCTAAAAATGAACTGTTTCCCAAAACCCTTTCCTTTTCCTCTACTTACTTTACCTTTAAAAGGCTCACATACACTTAAGCAGGACATGGGATATTATGTTTAGTTTGTTATTCTAGTCTTACTAGAAGTTTGCCAACTCCAATAAATGTAACCTTGTTTTGGTTTTAATGGATTGATCTTGGAGTTTATTTGCTTCTTTCCTGTCTTTCAAGTTTCTTTTATCCTTTTCACCACATAAAAAACCAATTTAAATTTTTTCTGTCCATTTCCTCTTTTTGTTGCCATCTCAGTTAGCATGTTATAAGACTGTTTGCTAGCACTTGCCTCGTTAATTCTGCTAAATTCATCCAACGTCACCTGTGATAGCTCAATTTACCTACAGTACAGTCCGGCATACTCTTTCCCTCAAAGCGACATAATTGGGGAACAATGTTGAAGCATACAGCAATAAACCTTGTCATACATATTAAGTGTTTAATCTAATTAAAGTCTAATTAGAAGAGAGAACAAATAGAAAATGTACAGAAGAGCAGGTTAGATGATTGAGAAGAGGTGTCCTCATAAGAAATCAGTTTTGAAGAGATTCTTGAAGGAAGAGGGACACCTCTGCTCTGACAGCACTTGGTAGCTCATTCCAGCACAGTCTGGATTGAGAGTAGGTGTAGCAGTAGCATGGAATCGTCCTGAGAGCAACTGTAGGCTGCATTATTGATTTAGAATGAATTAATGCGACTATGTGTACACTAATAGAAGGAAATGAGCAGCGGAGTGGGTCCATCAGGGGTTTAAAGTGTGTATGTTTTGGACCATCATTGAGATTTGAGGATCAGCCAGAAGATTGCTGTGGTATGAGAGATGAGGTAACAAGTCACACAACAATAGCTGATTGTGCACCATGACAAGTCAATGTGGAAATAAAAACACTTTTTTTTTATGTAAGCAGCGTGTAAGGACAGGAGATTGTTTGTGTTTTAGAAAGTAGTCCAAGAACTGAGCCTTGGGGAACCCCGTACAGAGCTGATGGGACATGAGAGGTTTGTCCTCATGATAACAGTTTAAAGTTCTTTTCCTGAGGTAGGATCAAACCATGAGTATATCATGTCTCAGTCTGTTCTCTGTAAAAGCACTAAGTAGGTAAATGCCACTGTTGCGTCATTTAAAATGGCTAAAAACATTTAAAAGAAAACAAACAAAAGGCCAAAACCCATTTTCACTACAGGATAAAGTACAGTTAATAAAGCTCAAAAGGTATCTCATCCTCATGAGGGTAAACTTCCTGTCGTCATCAGTAGACACATCACCTCCTAACAGCCTATGAACATGTCTGGCCTCTACTGATGTGTTTAGGTTTAGGTTCTCTTGTAAAAAATGATAATAAAGTCTGATCATGTATTTTTTGACATTACAGGAGTTCAGATTGTGGGAAGGTTTTCTACATGGTGGAAAACTCAGTGATAGAGAGCCAAGTTAAACTCACCCCAGTGGTGTGAAATTACACAAGGCACATAAGTTAAAATGAAGCAAATATGCAAATATGCAGGACCGTACAGATGCTGTGTATCTAACAACATCAAGTGTGCAAGGAAGCTAACAGGAGTCGGTGTTACTTAGAATTCAATACATCTTGTGGTTAATTTGCCGAAGAAGAGGATATGAGTTCTCATGCAGATCTCTTGTTCCATCTCTTCCTGTCATTTTTACGTAAGACAAACCCTGATATGGGGTGATGTTTTAGTTGAGCATCAGATTATTGTCATTTCAGCAAAAGCTCCTTGCAGTAATAGTCGCTCCATCACTCATTAGACAAAAGTAGTATCCTTGACATTTATTGCATCACGTTTTTATTGACAAAAACACTTTCTGCCTCCAGTAACACCGTTTTCAGTACACTGAGCAAGTTTTGATCAAACTCTCAGCTCTCTAATCATACGCCTTAACGTCATTTAAACTCCTACAAGAGGCTGGGGAAGAAAAAGGAAGCCATTTTCCCTGCAGGTAAAAAGACAAATAGCTGAGGAGCAGGCTCCAGCAAGATTAATCACAGGGTCATAAAAGATTATACAATGCCTACGAAGCACAAGTAGAAGGAGGAAAGTTTCCACCATGCATGGAGTGATTAGGAATAACACTAAAGACCTCCAGACTGAGTGGCCTGAAGCTCAAAGAACGTCAGCTTTCATCACACCCACATAAACACACACTCAGAGTGAAGCACCTCTCAGCTGCTTTGCAGTCTCCTGAACGTCATCCTGACTGAAACTTTACTCTGAAGCTCATGCTCTGGGCTTTTCCTAGAAAACAGCAGTTCCTAGTTATGAAAAACCATCTGTAATTAGCAGCCTGACCCCGTCCTCGTGGTGTAAGCATTGTTTGGATTTCTCCGTGGAAACCGCAGACACAGCCTAGAACAATCCCCTTTTATAACAACATGTCCCAAAAGTAGGAAAACTGAGGCCCCGTGATGTTCGAGAGGAATTAAGTGGTTATGCCAGGTGAAAACAAGAGTATGTTGGTACATGAGAATCACATTGTGTTTCTGTTCAATCTGAAATAGCTGTTAGGTGATGGGAAAGAGAGGCAGGGGTACAAAGCCACAAAACAAAAGAAAAAGGATAAGCACAAGACTTGTAAACCAAGGTTATGTCTACTGTCAGGAACAGTTTCCAACAAAGTCATTTCCTAAGCAGGAAAATGACACGCATAGCCCTTTACAAGTTCAGAGAGGGGAGGTCGTGTATGGAGGAGCACAAAGGGAATTTATGAGGCTGTTTTAGTCCCAACTGGGCTCCCTCTCTCTTTGTGTCTGTGAGAGATTTAAACAGCAGGAAGCCTAATGCAAAGATGCTTTTGTGCTTTTCTTAGCAAGAAAGTATTAAGCCAAAGCTGCCAGGCTAACAACCAACATGAAGCAAGGATTAAGCAGAACATAGTCCCTGCTCTGCTCTAATGGGGTTCAGCAGAAAGATACGGAGAGAGCTGCAATTGACCCGCGGTAACCCAAGCACTTCATGCTCTTCTCCCTTGTCTCAAACATACACCTGATTAAGCTCTGCACACCAAAATATTCTTCAGATGCATGAAAGGTAAGCTTTAAAAATGGGGGAGTCTAAGCAGATCCAGTTGTTTCACAAGTTCTTTTGATTTACAGCTGCTCTTAGAAGGATGATATGTTCAACAATAAATGATAGATTTATGATGCAGTCAGGCATGTCTGTATGGATGGGAGCATTTGAGCCTTAACACCTGCTCTGGAGGCTTGTTTTAACACAGAGGTCATGTTCAGAGATGGTCCATACAATCACAAACCGTCAGAGACGGTCAGCAAAATAAGTCGCATATTTGAAACTAAAGGCCACAGCAGTGTGAGAGTCAACATGAAGGTAAAGGCACCAAAACAATCTTACAATCTCATTTATTGTCTTTTTCACTCAGACTCTCTCATTTAAATCTCCCGCTTCAGTTCTGCTGGCATGTGGACCATCAGGAACCTCCGCCAGCCCAAAAAGAAGCAGCAAATATACGAGTTTGGGAGCCTTCTCCTAGTGGTGCTGACACCTCTGTGAGCACTACCATTATGAAAGTACCTTTTAATTACCCCACAACAAGTAATTAGAGGGTGAGCAAAACCGTAACCCTGATATGTGACGTCTGATGGAGCATCAGCCACACAAACAGGTCAGGATTGCATGCTTATTTGTGAATACACAGCAGTGGGAACATTTTGCCAGAAGGCTGAGATACACTTTAAAAAGAATCCAATATTTTTGTTGCATTGCAATAATGGGAACCATTAACTTAAATAATGCAGAGGTAAGTCATGCTCCAAAAGGCTGGGGTTTCAATAATTTAACAGTAAATCTTAAGCAGATGAATGTTTTACAGCATTTTGCCATCACTATTTTAGAGGTGCGACGTAATAGCATCTTAAATGTCAGTCCAGGACAGACACGGCAAACACTTCCTCACTTTGCTTTTACCTCCACTGTGCAAAGGACCACATGTCGGAGACGTCACGGAAGAATAATGCAAAATGTCTGGATTTCCAAGGATACGGGTTGATTTCTGTGGATATGAAAAGCCTCGCCTCATTTTTCCTCTTCTGCTCAATCTGTTCAACATCTGTAACTCTGTCAGCAAGAGCTTAATCGCAGCAACTCAGGTTGAGAGAGTGCCATGGATCAAACGCCGAAGCGGAGCGTAAATGGCGAAGAGCTGGAGGGTAAAGTCCTAACTGGCTCTGCCGCTCCTTTTTGTCTCAATTCCCTTTTAGTTGGAGTCATTTTGAAGCGATCAACCTGAGAAACAGAGTGTAATAGCGACTAGGGGATCTCATCCATCAAATCCGCATGCTGGAAGGGGCCTTGGAGGGGTCTTATGTGCAGAAACAACATCTAAATCCACAGAAAAATAATGAAACAACCAGAATTCCAGCTTCCCAGAAACATAATCAACTTAAAAATGCTCATCAAGGATCTATTTGTGAGATTATCAGCTATAAGCTCGACAACAACGCTTTAAATTGGTCTGAGGCTGGTTTCTTCTTTTTAATATTGTTGCATTGAGCACACAGCGCTCCACAGCCCTCTCCATCCCAAAGAGCTTTAATCTCCCAGTGGGCCTCTGGGCGACCCATCTAACACACATTTGCATACATCTGCATATTTCCCATTAGGCTCCACTTGTTGCCTTTTCATGGAAAACTCGGATATGGTGATGATCACCCTCCACAGGAATGCTCCCATACTTCACTGCCTCCTTCTTCCCTCTTTTTCCACCTAACAGTACATCCACGCAGCCTCTTCATCCCTTATTTTCACCCTTTCTGCGTGTTTCTGTCATTGCTGTGATCAGAGAGCAATATGGGGGTCTGATGCTGAGACAAAGGGAGACGCTCTCAGTTAGATCAGAGGCGCTAGCTATGGTAAACCATCTGGGGCCAATGACAGCCTCTGGCCCGGGAGAACACAATAACAAGACAGAAGAAATGAATTCAAGTGCACAATGACCACGACTGAACCAGACTAATTAGATTAATATGTGATCAACTATTCAATTAGGCCCATTCAGCTGCAGCACTCCAGAGGTATGGATACATGCTAATGAGACGAGTGCACAGAAATAAGGGGGAAAAAAGTTATCATGAGGCAAAATGCATGAAGTGTGTTCAATATGTGTACTTATACAAACAGGAGCCATTGTGCAGCTTCAGCTAATGACTGGTTTTACTTGCAATTCACCATATTTACCACCACAAGTTCTCTACTGACAAACAGAATAGAAAATAAGACAACCTCTTTACGATCATTACAGCCTGTTAACAATCTGACTATGATGTTTTTAAGTCTTCTCTGAAGCCACAATAAAAAGGCTGATAGTTAAACACAGTTTCTGTTCAATTGAGCAGGAAAACAGGATTTAAATGAACAGGAGTTACAGTTTATGAGTTCATCACAGCTCAGGAAAAATAAGCTAAATAAATATGAAATAGGACATTTTATTTAGGTTTTTTCCAGAGGAAAGAGAAAAAAAGAGATGCAAACATATTGGTTGAATAAAGAAACACAAAGCCAAAGGAAGAAAAACAAATAGAGGAACTACATACATTGGTGCATGTTCTGTGATGCAAACCTGTCCAGAAACCTCTACCAACACCTTTTATTGCATCTGAGATCTTAATTTCCACAGTTCCCAAGTGTGAAATCTTTTTTCTGGAATAACGCTTCTTTTAAAGTATGTTTCCATGCAACTGGTCCTCATGAAAACTGCTGGATGAAAATTTAACGAGCCGAGCGTTCAAGGGTGACGATGTTTTGGCTTCCTCTGACCAGAAAACACACTACGCCTACAGCGACTGAAACCACAAGTCAAACCCGAAAGAAAACCCGAGAACAGAAGAGGAAACAAAGATGTGAAAATCAAGCTAAGCTTTCATTCATTTTAACCCATATCCGATTTATTCTGATAATTTGAGCAACACAAATGCATTTTTTTCCTCAAATCGTCTTAAAATCACATCTGTGGTTTATCAAAGCAACTATTGTTGCAATTCATTTTACTTACAGGTAACAGAAAGAGTTTGACTTCACAACAGAAACCTGTACTTCCCACAGCGGGCCACTGACAGTTCACATCCGAGTCTGATGTTACATTTAAATCATGCAAACAACTAGAAAATTCATAAAAAATGGAAACTGAAATAGTGCTTTTAGCTGATTCTGCATAAGCAAGAACAGTTTCATTGAACCGTAAGCCCCGCCCCCTCAACATTTCATCCATTAAAAACACTCCCACTCAATGTGCATGTGGTAACGTGCACGTCTTAGGCTTCTGCAGAATTGTGTTTAGAGGACCCAAACGCAGATCAGGAGGCAGACAAAATGAGGAGACGGTGTTGTTGCCATGCAACAACCCTCGTTTAGCATTTGGCTAAAATCATCACAGCAAGTTCGGAAGCTAGTTAGCATTTGCTTCTTGCTACTAAAAAGGCCTAGATTGACTGTAAATCAAGCTTAAACATTGATCCATATAATAGTACAAGTTCTTTGGTTGCCGTCAGTCTGTAAACTTTATGTTATTTTTGACAGAAACAATATAAATGGACAACAGAGTGGAAAAGAGCAGGACGTGTTGCTTTAAGTCAGTCTAAGATTAGCATCATGGTGGCATCAAGATGGTGGATCACGCTAAGCTCATATTATCTACTAGCATAGCAGGACACAAGTAGCTGTTTTATACTAATAAAAAATATTTGTAGGTATTTAATAAACCTTAATATTAAATATTGTCATTTTTAAAATCAAAAACTGCTTTGAAAATCAAAATACCTAAATAAAAGTGATGCACCGCTTGACTAAAAGAGTAAACAGTCACCTTCCTCTTGCTGCTTAATTTTCTGTGGCTGCTAATCAACTGCTTGTCTCTGCTCATGAATTTAGAAGGAAACCTCGAGCATTTAAATGTGCATTTAATTGCATTGGTTCTGGAAGCATCGTTAAGTAAGAGCTGAGAAATACATTTCTTAATGCAACTTAGTGATGCCCGGCAAATCAAAGACCATCAAGCGAATTAATGAGGGAGAGCAGTGAGCGCATTAGGAGTAGAGACGAAACGCTTCCATAAACAAATACGCATCTCTCAAGTAGATGGCAGGGACAGAGGAGTAGTGAGAAAGATGGAATAAATAGGCTCCATCGTCAACAGACATGAGACGCTATCCATCTGAGCACAATGCTCCCTGCTTTAATGGTGTAAATACAGTCACATTGACATGCACACCTTTTCCTCTGCTCTGTTTTTAAGAGATGCTTCTTCAGCAGCGTTCCTTTGCTGCTGAATAGAGCTGCAGCAGCTTCTAAAGAAGAGGAGAGAAGCGGGCAGGAGGTGGGGGGAGGTGGCGGGGAGGCAGAGATGAAAAAGAGGAGAACTGGAAATATGAAACCTTCCTGGTTATTAAAAGCCGTCTTGCAAGGGCAGCGCTCCTGTCGTTAAGTACTCTTTCAATTATTAACAGCCGCCGCTTTCATCCGCTGCCATACAAACGCCAATACAGCTTCAACACACACTTTCACTGACGGCCTTCTTTCTTACTTTGCAACATCTAAACACACACACATCAAGCATTCAGCGGTAATTGTTGCAGAGCAGGTGAGGGAACAGGTCAGGAGTGAGAATGATTATATAAAACTGAATGTTTGAGGCTGTCTGGAGGCTTTGTAGGAATGAATTGACCGCCAGAAAAACAGAAAATAACTTCATCATCATAACAAAACTCAGAACTCACTGAGACATTTTTCATCCTGACAGAGCCAACCTCTGGGGGGAGCTGCAGGTGTACACTGGAGGCCAGCGGCTCTCAGGTCAAACCCAATTTGGGGCATTTTTCTCGACTGTCAAGTGGCCGTCAGGTTTCAGCAATAAAGGGGAAGAGATAAGGAGAAAGATTTGAGATTGTTGGAATTGAGCTGGGAGCAATAAGAGAGGTGTGGGAAGCTTTTAGGGTTTTATCCAGCATCTCTGTTTGCAGCTCCAAATGTTCCTGAGCCTCTGATGAGACGGGCTCATGTGACAGATTACCAGCAGGAAAAGCCGCTGTGAGAAGAGATCCACACACACCACCGGCAAGCAGAACGCTGTGTGCTGCAGAGTGTGTGTGTGGGGTGGCAAAATAAAGCTGAAAGGGGGATGAATAAAGAAAACCCCAAACACAAAACATCACGGCTGATGTCAGGTGAGACGACGAAAAGATTTGTTTAAAAAAAAATCACCAACGGTCTCTGGTCCTGTGCAAACCACGCATTTAACCAAAGATAAAAACAATAACTGCACGATCAATATGTCAGTAAAAATAAACAATCCGCTCTGTAAAAGCTGGAAGTGCTAGTGGTGGATACATCCAAAAAAAAAAACATGGATTAAAAATGAACTCTTAGAAATAATAAGTTTCCCTTTTTAATAGAAATAACAGATGATGAGGTCGTCAAATTTCCTATCAGTATCACAAAATTAGAAAGAGCAACAAGAAGGATCAGTCAGCCATAGACAGGAAATGCCCGGCCCAAATGGGAATGATTCTGCAGGATCCTGTGTGTGCTCCATCAGTAAGACATAATAGGCAGCTTAGGTGCTGCCGCTGTTTTCTGCAGCTCTATTGGACTCTTCTGGGACACGGTCATTCAGCCCGTTAAAAGTAAGCAGAGCGGGGAATGTTGGGCTGCCGGTGAGCACTGCTTATCGACCACGGCGCTGTGCATTCGCACTCTGGAGATGGCGCGCGAGGCACTGGGGCGTGCTGACGAACGTCCCCCGGGACTCCTGTCCAATTACAGCTCAAAATGAGCCAGAGGAACATAGAGATTGGGCTGGGCGCACAAAGGTGATGATGGGGGGGAGGGGGCTGGGAGATGGAAAGTAAGGGCCAAGGATATGAGTAGCTCTTGAAATTAATGGGGCAGGGTGGAGCGGGACTCCCAGAGCTGGGCATGGCGCCTGCTGATGACTTTAAGTCCACCCTGAAGCAGCCATTAAGAGGCAAAAGGTTCTAATAATCTCTGGAGCAGACAAGATTCTCCAGATTGCTGCTGGTGTAGCATGTACCCTCAACTTTAACTGTGCTTTACAGGAGGACAGACCCCACCGATGCCCATTTCCACCTACGATCCCGTACAAACGCTGAAAAATTCACGTTGAAAATCAGATAAAAAGTGACAAACTGAAGGATTTCAGCAGCGATTTTAATAAACACTGCCGTGTTTAAAATGTCATGTTTGGACAACTCTGCTCCGAGATCTATTAAGCAGAAATGTGTTCTTCTATAAAAGAGCTCTTCTGTGTGTGATTGCCATTTAATAGCCGACCATACGTTCATGCTTCAGAGTCGCTTTAATGTGCCAGCGCGCTGGGGGCTGTCAGCGAGTGAGGGGAGAAAACCCAAGGCCTCGTCCAAATTACCATCATCTTCCAAAGCATGGCATCGAGTGGATGAGAAGAAATGCAGCCATTATGTAGCTGTGCTGGAGCTTATTGCCCACACATTGTGTACGGACACAGTGCTGTGATATCATGCACTAAAACAATAAATCTGATTTGATTATACACACAATGCCAATATAATTAATATTCAAGTAATACCCTGATTGAATTTAATTCCACATTGGATCAAACAGCCGTGAAAACCACTTGCATCACTTCCACTGCTCTCCAAAGACAATTACAGTGCGGCGTGATTACGACGAAGCTTTATCAAGTCTTCCTCAAAGTAAAAACAAGCATTTCATGACACTTGAAAACAATTTCAATTTAAAGATGGAGAGCAGTAATACGAGGTGTCAGGATCAGTTGCAATTGAGGAATAAGTCGCCATCATTTAAATCCTCTCGATGACGGAAGAGGCAGAGACGAGGGCTCTCAAAGAAAACACAACTACAGACATGGAACCAAGGAGAGACAGGCAAGCGTGTTTAAGGCTGTGCTGGGAGTCAGTGATGCTTCTTAAATGCGTACAGTCACATCAATGGCCTGTTAAGAGAGTGTAACCACGGCAACAGACAGCAGGATTGCATCTAAGGTGAAAGGGATGCTTTGTGCAACTTGCACAGACTTTAAATCTGTTCATTTTGTCCTGAATAAGTGTGAGTGACACTACAGACACTTTGGGATGTGAATAACTTTAGAACTAATCAGATTAAAAATTTGAATCAGATTTTTTTTCACATACATTTGGAAAAAGTACTTGCAGTAGACCATAATAAACAACAGTAAATTAACATAAAATAAATAAAACGCACTGTGATGGATGGGTGACATGTCCAGGTTCCAGCTTCCCCGCGGTACAAAACGTGAAAGAATAAATAAAATAAAAATAAAATCTGGAACAGGATTGCAGAATATTCAGATTGCAATGTGTTCACTGTATGGTTGTCTCATTTTAATGTGTTTTTATCACAGATTTGACAAAACAGCTGATTCCGAATGGCTTGCATGTGTTATCCGTCTCCATGACAACTTCTCAGGTGAATAAAATGATTTCTATTTAAGTGTCTGAAATAAAAATTGAAGCACATTTAAAAAAATTAAGCAAAAACAAAACAAGCTAATTATTCATAAACATAGAAATGAAATTAAGCAACAACACCGTTTCAGATGTCAGACACAAGTTCTGCAGGTTAGAGGCCTATGTGACCAGAAAAACACCAACCATCCTGTCTTCATTTAATTTTCAGACAACGTAAATGTGAAAGTCCGTCACTGACTATGTTTATTTCATGTTCACAGCTGTGATACACTGCTGAAGAAGATGGCTTCCTGATCTGACTGTGAGCACATTATGCAACTTTATCCCGCTTATAACCGTCCAGTAGAGGTCATGTGCTAACAGGTGATCTGATCGGCGCACCGCAGAAATGTGTGACAGTGCAAAATGCTGCAACATCAACACCATTTTCACAACAAGGAGTCTTTTGCTGGTTCTGAGTTTAGTCAAAATCCAAGAGAGGTTTTCAAGAAAAGTCCGGAGAAGGAGTAGATTTACACCACGGCCCTCCTTCCAGCTGGAGTTCGGTCTGAAGCTAGCAGCGATTCCTAGCGTTACATCATACATTTAAATATTTCTTTAAGGTCATAGATGTGGAAATGTAGTTGCGTAACACAAAGCGTCAAACTAGTGATGATGGCTTGAATAAAGGAAAATGGCTTAGTGTGGCATAAAATGCTCTGATCATGACAAGAATCAGCAGTGTAAAGGATTCATAGACACTGGGTGCAGTGAAGTAAACACCAAATGTTTCTCACATTAAAAGCCAAACATTTTGGAGACTTTTATTTGGGTGATTTTTGCGTTCTCACTCACATAAACTAAAATTTACACATTTGAAACAAATCTCAGTTTCTTGACATCTTGTGGTTGCAGATATGAGCTCATTCATTTCATTAGTTATTTTATTTTTAATGACTGAAAAAAAAGAAGAGGGTTGTGGAAGTTGTTATCGTACACATGCATAAACATAACCATGCTACTCCGGAGCAGATACACTATCACAGCAGCTGACTGAAGTTTGGAGTTCCCTACAATAAAATATCTTCCAAAGGGGAAAATTCAGAAGAAAAAAAGTCATTTATAAAGGAAAGAAAAGATTTGAGCTGAAAGAAGCTAAGTTTAAGTATTTATTCGTGTTAACCTCGTTAGGGAAATAAAGCCGTTTGCTGACAGAGCTAAATAGATGCCACAAAGTCACTTCTATAACCTACAGTTTAGTAACACATTAAACCTAAAGACACACATAGCCTATTCAACTGGAAGTTATACTAAAAGATGTTATAGTCACAGAAAGTTTTGCATGAAGAAATGTTTCCCATCACTTTGGCCTTGTTTGCTGTTTATAGCACCAATGCAGATTTTTGACCCTATGGCGTCATCTTTGTTGCTTTTTACATCCAGAAGCAGCATCTTTTATATTCGGTCTGTTTCTCTTCCACCACACTGAACTAGCACTTCAGAGTTTAGGTTCAGATAAAAGGAATGCAGCCAACCCCTAATTACAAGAAAAAAAGGGGGAAAAAGTGTTTTGTGAGAAATGTAAGGCATTCATTTGAAAAAGAACGGCAGCAGCACATAAATAAATCACATCAAAGAGACTAAATTATAAGGAGCCAAAGCATTTCCACTTATTCTCCCCATGTACCTAAAGACACAGATAAAATGTCAAGTCAATGCAATTTAACATGTCTCTCCATGATTTCTGCTTTAATAACATGCACAGATAGTTTTGCAGAAACACTGAAATTATAGGATGCACAAAGCTCTCCATGCACATCTGCATGCTTGGAATCCAGAGGTTAATGCACAGACTTTGCAAGGCAGAAAATAGGTTTTAGTGACATCTAGTGGTGAATGTGCAGTATGCAGCTAACTGAATGACATGTGGGAGTGATGAAGATGGCCGCTAAATCCAGGAAAACATGGAGCCAACACTGAGCTCGTCTGCTCTGATCACATCCACAGAAAAGAAAAACAAACAGGAAAACGAGGTAATTCTGCAGGCAGTTTAACTCTTTAGCACAATAATAGATTTTAGTGCATTTTAAAAATGAGTAAAGGTTTAACATTTGAAGGGAACTAAACTGGTTGGCCCATGTCAACTCAGTCTGCAGTGAATCAGCTCTGGTTGTTACATCATACAATATTTCTGCTATAAAAGGTCTCCACCCTGCGGCATTGCTTCATTTTCAACTGTGTGTGTGCCAACTATTTAATGGAGTACACTGCATGTGATATTTCTGTCAATCTAATTTCTTATTCACGCTCTGGTGGATCTTTAACAGTGCCCGATTCATACCTGCGGACATTTTATAGGTGGCCTCTAACCACCGTTAGCCGTTTGCATCTGGGTTTAGGTGACAACCACATTCTGCATTAAAATAGAGGAACAAAGGCTCATCCGCCTTCAACACGATCGCATGATTGTTCGGATAAATTTGGCACCTGGTGCGCCTTCATGAACCAGACTGTTTGTGTTGATTAAAGAAGCCTGTCCACCTCTCTGCAGCCAATCAGCTTTGCTTCCTGCTCTGCTCCACAGAGACGTTTCTGAAAGCAAAAAAAAAAAAAAAACCCATCTCCTTCCACATTTGCTTCTTCTTTCTAAGCGAGTTCTGTTTTTAATTCCCTCTTTTGTTCTCTGCCTTTTGCAACACCCTATAGGGTCACCATCTGCATGGCAACACTCGCAGCGTGACACTTCCCTAACCCAAGGAGCGAGGGAAGAAAGCAGCGACAGAGCAGACCTCTCTCTCACTCTGTTCACAGGCCAGCTAGAATTCATTAGCTCTCCCTCTCAGCCCTTTATCCCTCCCCCCAACACACACACACACACACACACACACACACACACACACACATCTGCAATGTGACCATTTGTGTCAAAGCAGATGTTTGTGAGTGAAGCCGCTGACACTTCAGTTTTTGAATGCAAGCTTTTCCACACCCATTCAGAAAAAATCTATTTTTCAGAGTAGAACTGGAAAGAAAACGGAGAAATAAATGAATATTTTAGTAAATGATAATAATAATTAGTAACATTTGTGGCTGTAAATATAGTGCTGATATGTGTTTGTAAGTCTTGTAGTGATTTTCTGTGCATGGATTCGGTCTGACCTCTCGGCATGACCCTCAGAAATGTTATGATTGGTGAGTTTTTATTCAGCTATTTTTCCTGTTATCTGGATTCACACTGAGCATTCGTCAGAGA
Source organism: Kiunga ballochi (assembly GCA_037177335.1). Classification (NCBI taxonomy): domain Eukaryota; kingdom Metazoa; phylum Chordata; class Actinopteri; order Atheriniformes; family Pseudomugilidae; genus Kiunga; species Kiunga ballochi. The sequence continues at coordinate 3,006,779 of JBAMIG010000025.1, forward strand.
CACAGAAAGTGATTATTCCTCTCTTTTTCCTAAACTCCCACCAGGCAGAGAGCCAAAACTATTTTCTTCACTCTCATCCGGCCTCTCTCCTCATCACAGCTCGTCTTACTCGTTTTTCTCTCCCTTATTGTCTTCCTTATTTTTCTCCATGGTCCCATGCATGTACATGATCACTGTGCGGGAATGAAAAAAAGGGGGTGGGGGGTGCTGCATTGGAGTGTTAAATGGAAGGAAAAAAGGAGGGACTGAAAAACAAGAGAGGAGGAGAGACTGCATACTTCCTCGCTCTTTTAAGCCATACGACATAAAGACGGTTGTGTGTCACTTGGGGGAAACTCTCCCACTCAGACGGGTTTAAAGCTTCTTTATGGGCCCGGCAGCCACCGTGCACATGCACAGCACCTCTGAGAATAAGACTATAGCAAAGTACAGCACTAAAATACAGCCAGAGGGAATGTGTGTGTTAACGTGTGTGTGTGTACACGGGAGTGTGAGGCACTGGTGGAGATGAGAGCGGCGTGCTCCAGGTGGTGCATTATTAAACAGATTTGTCACTTTGGGCCAGTGGTGTTAAGTGTGTGTGTGTGTGTGTGTGTGTGTGTGCAGGGACCAGTGTAAAGGCTACAGCTGAGATGTAAATAAAGAGGACAAAGTGATGGAAAATGGAAAAAAAGGGAGAAAATAAAGAAGAAAGGTAAAAAGTTAAGAGATGGAAAAAATAATCTATAATAAAAAAGGTGAAGAAAAGAAAACAGTTGCTTTATGTGTGTGTATTACCTGCAGGTTACCTGACTGGTGAGTACAGCATAGGAACACACACACACACACACACACACACACACTATGAATTATCATCCATCATCTAAATCGTTAACCCATCCTGAAATTTAAATATTTACACAACCCGGTACAGATTCATGTCCTCACAACATGAGCAATGCCAGCACACACACACACACATAGCGGCATGTGGGGTGTGTGTTACCGTTGTGTTACCGTTGTGTTATAAATCCCTCCGGCTGCTGTTGACTAAGCTGATCTTTGGGAGGAAAGCGGAAAAAAGCAGTTTCTGCATATGCCATGACAGGCAACAAGGCTTGTTTTAGACCAAAATAACATTAAAGAGACAGACAATATCCTCTGTGTGTGTGTGTGTGTGTGTGTGTGTGTGTGTGTGTGTGTGTGTGTGTGTGTGTTATCTGAATGCCTGCGGTAGGTAGACTTACTTTTGGAAGAAATCAAACAAGAGCAAAGCTGGAAGCGGCAACAAATGCAGAGGATAGAGCGGAACAATGAGCCTTGCAAGCGCACACACACACACACACACACACACACACACACGGGCTGATGATTCAGCGTTACAACCAAACGTGTTGGTGAAAGCAGAAAAATCGCCAGATATCGAATATGATGCAGGAGGAATTTTGAAAATCTTTTAAGCGTTTTTAAATTTTCCCATCGACGCTTTTGTTCCTGAAAACGACTCGAGAAATTGTGTTTTCACCACAAAGCACTTTGCTGAAAATAAAGATAATAAACCCGAAGATTCCTGAATGTCCTGTTATTTGCGTATTAACAGACAGAGAGCACGATGGTTAGTTAAAAACTCTGATTCAGAGATTATGATGATTATTCTTTTCCCTGCTCCTCTCTGCTCTCTGCCATCTCCATCCTTCTCTGTCATCTTTCCTCTGTCTATTATATTTTATGACACATAGTCACCTAAGATATGCAATTATCTCTTTTGGATTCTGGAGAACTGGGAGAAGCTCAGCCCTCCCCTTCCTTTCTCCTCCTGCCCGCCTCCTTCACTTAGATGCTGAAAAGCGAATTGTTCACAAAAGCTTGATTGGCAGCGGTGGGAAGCAGAGAGTGAATCGGGAGTCGTCTTCCTCTCCAGACTATATAGTTAAACGGACAAGTTTTTCATCAAGCAAAGACAAAAGGTCCAGACGTGGGTTCTAATTTAAACCAAGCTAAAATAAATTAAAAGAGGCTTTCTGTTCGTTTTTTGGACAAATAAATAAAAGAAAGCAGAGGAAGTGTAAAAGTTCCCCCATTAAGCGGATGCAGCGACGCTCATCTTTACGCCACGAACCCAGTGAATCATAATGAAGCCATCGGGACATCGTGTGACCAAATAACCGTGCGCTAAATTCATCTTCAAGCAGCGTCAGGAGAGCGAAACTGAGCTTGAGCCGGACAGGAAACCAGGTCCTCATCGCAGTGGGAAAATACCAGTAAAATCAAAATGTTCCAGCTGGTTTATAAAGATTAACCTGAGTTAGAGATCAAAATAACAAACCTACTGAAAAAGCAACACATGACCAGCTGCAATAAAATGAATCGTGATTCATCGTGTTAAACTTTGTTGTGTTTTTACTGGTCCACTTCCATTAAAACCAGTAATATAGGTGTTAGAGACAGAGCGCTTTGCACACGCCATCAGCTGGGATTTAAACATTCAAACTGGTAATTAGGCAGATGAATTTGATCCTCTCCTTTCAGTCCGCGACACATAATGCAAGCGGACAAACTATTTAAGTGGATTAATTAAAACCAAACACCACAAGGTCAAAGGTCAAGCCTCCCCCTCACTGTCCAGCAGCTTAGGCGGGAGCTGCAGGACGGAGACAGCGGGGGGCTTTGATTGGCCGATGATGAAAAACGGACCCAGAAGAGACGGAACGGGGAAAGCAGGGATGAAGCGATGGTGCTGAAGTGCAAATTCATGAAACTAAAAACAGCTTCTGCCATTCCCTCATGCTTCCAGTTTGTACCCTGATGTTAGAAAATGTGTGTGTGTGTGTGTGTGTGTGTGTGTGTGTGTGTGTGTGTGTGTGTGTGAGGATGCAATAAAAAAAATGCTGCTGTTTCTCATCATGGGTGGTGCTTTTCTGGGACAGAAGCACCGGACTCTGCTGCAACATGAACATGCTTACAGGTGGTACAGTATGTAAAAACAGATACGACACGCCCTTTAACACATACACACACACACATTCACACACACTCCTCATTGATATTAACTCCATACTGTTTTTAATTAAATGCAACTCTGTGGAACTCAGATTCCACAGTTGCATTAATTAGTTAATTCTGCTCATTCATGCAGCGCTTGCTGCAAGTGTGTGTGTGTGTGTGTGTGTGTGTGTGTGCAATTTTAGGCAGTCCTGATCTTAGGACGCATCACTGGCCGTCACTGCAGTTTCACAGCATCACGATGTGTTCCAGATGTTCCTCTAATACTCAGTGATAACCAACACACACCACACAGTCTTGTTACGGCTGTGTTTGTGTGTCTCAAAGTGTGTGTGTGTGTGTAAGCGTGGCAGAGGTGAGTCTCATTAGGTAGGAAACATGAAGGCCACTGAGGTGCCTTATTAACATACGTAATTGAGAAGTATGTTTCTGTTTTCTGTGTGTGTGTAGCTATGCTGGAGTGTGTGTGTGTGCGTGCATGTGTGTGTGAGGCTTTATTAAGATGCACGGTCTTTACAGAGGTACAGCTGTCCATCCTTCTATTCTGAGAGAACAAAGATTTAATAAAGTGAAGAGACAAGAGACAGAGGGAAGGTAAACACTTCCATCTCCTCTTCCTCAGCAGCGTCTTCCTCTTCGAGGCGACCGGCAAAATTAAACTCTGGACTTGATGAGAAACCATTTTAGACTTCAAACTCAAAGCTTTTTGAGCGATCGAGGTTGTCTTGAGGCAGATATGTCAATTATTAACAAGTTATCTGAGCTAAAAGTGACATTTTTAATGTCACCGAGAGATCTGCCCCCATTAGTCGAACGGATGGAGGAGGAAGAGGAGGAAGAGGAGGAGGACGAATGTGTCCGCAGAGAAAGCCTTTACTTTGGCTATTTATGAGTGTGTGTCAGGTCACCAGTATGGCCCATTTCTCCATCTGAATGGTCATCGTTGCCTGTTTGGGAATGACATCATTTAACCCCCCCACCCTCTTCCCCCCCCCC
>JBAMIG010000025.1:3010776-3023848 GCA_037177335.1 Kiunga ballochi
CCCCCCCGGTACATCGGTACATTCACAGAAATGTGCCTGTTTCACATCCCCTCACTCCTTTTCTAGTTTGGATTTGTGGATAATGATGCTGGGATGGAGGGCAGCGCGGGGATAAAATGATAGGAGGGGAGCGGAAGCATTAAAAAGAATAATATGAGGGTCTTGAGGGTTCTGTTTCCTCTCCCCGTCTGTAAAATAGAATTTGCAATAGTCCTCGCCGAGTCTCTCGTGGGAATAATGACTTCTTTATCAAATGGCTGAAATATTCAGGGACAAGTCCTTTTAAATTTCTGCTTTTAGAATTCATAGGCTTTTTTCTGAGATGCTTAATGACAGTGAATGTATTCAGAGTGATTTGCAGGTCCGAGATGGAGCCATATGTTCTGCCGATGAGTCTAATAACAGCTTGACAGAAATGAGAAACTGCTCACTGGAGGAAAGCGAGAGAAGCTTCACCTTTGACCTCATGGGAGGCTCAGAGAATCAAATTTGTATCAGGACCGCTCTCATGGGTCCTGATCCAAGAAATAAATGGCTGCGTTTACTGGAGCAGCGCTGAGAGATGTTTAGCAGCTCTGGAGATAAAATGTAATGTTCTTTAAACGCGAGCTGCAGCAGGCAATCAGCCATGAGGAAATGTTACAAGATAAATTCCTGGAGGGGCGTACTTTTTCTGGCTCAACAGCTGGAGGGGCCGTGTGAGCGTAGGGGGGAGGGGGTGAGGAGTTGGTGTGCGTGGGGAGGGGGTATAAATGAGTGTTAATCTGACTTTCTGGCTGAAATGGAAGAAGTTTGGAGATGATGGTGATGGTGAAGATGAAGCTGCGCGCGGGGCAGCATGGAGGAGCCTAATGACATGTACGCGGACACAACAGCTCGCATGCGTCAGGCTCGTGACAGAGCGAAGAGGGAGGAAGACGAGCTCAGAAAGTAGAAAGCGCGCTGTTCCCGCAGCGGTCTGCAGCCAAACGGCGCAAACTGCGCGTAATTACGCACCGCGGCGCCACATGGCTCAGAAGGCGGTGGCAGCGACCTCCTGCCAGCACCGCGTTCCACCCTCATTTTCTCCAAAGACACAAGCTCACCCCTGCCGCCCTCCCACCCCCCCCGACACTTCTCCCTTCCCAGCTATGACTCCCCCCGCTCACAATGGCGAGGTTGTGGAGGCAGCCTACTGACCGGGCGCTTACCTTAACACGTTCCAGCTTTTCAGAGGGTCCAGGTCTGAAATTATAGAAACCATGGTCGACTGGCTGGGCAGCACCGGGAGAGGGAGGGGGTGCAGCGGAAAAAAGGTCGAAAGAAAAAGCGGCGCAAAGACTGTAAACTCCGTCTGCGAATGACAGCGATTGCTCCGATGCGAGCCGTCCTGCTTGTTCAGTGGCTGATGAGCGCTGTCACAGCTTCTCTCTCTCACTCGCTCTCTCGCTCCCTCTCTCCTTCTCTGTCGCGCGCACTCTCTCCGCCCCCTCCTGTACAAAGCCTGCAGCCTGCGCTCAGCAGACGCGTCTCAGAGCTTCCTCTGGTCCTGCTTTCACAAGCAGTTGCTGCTGGAAATGCAACGATGCAGGGAGAAGGGGGTTAGCACCCACCTGCAGAGCAATATTTACCTGTATTTAGTGAGGAAAAAGAAGGGGTGAGAGCAGTTTAACTCGTTTTCTTTGGTTCGGCTCAGATAAATAAAAATGTACAGAAAGAAAAAGCTAAATGTGACTTTTGTTGTGTGGAATTTTTTCTCACCATGCATAACTCTCTTGTTTTGGCACATGGTGTGGTGGTGCACAGTGCAACTACATGATACTGAAGCTTCTAAACCATGTCAGCTCAAAGTTCACACTGAACAGCATCTTTTACTCTGCTATGTCAGCACTGACTTCCTGTCTGACACCACCACATCCTGTTGATAACCGCGGTTTAGTTTTTTTTCACTTCTTCTTCCCTCTCATTGAAACGGCAGCAGATATGTCATCCCGGGGAAAGAATGACAAACGGTAAATTCTGACCCATTCAGAGCTTCTATCTATTTAGTTTGGGGGGGATATGAGCCCTGATGGGAGGAAAGATAAAGTGTCAGATCTGTGTCATTTCAGATCGTATGAGTGAAAAACTCAGCCACAACCACTGTAACTACGGCACATGCTGCTTCTTATTTCTGGGGTTCAATAAGATCCATTATCTAAAAGGTAAAGCTTTAAAAAGACAGATGAGCTGTAATTCTTTGAAAATACAAAGAAAAGTAAACAAGCGGACGTTCTGAGCTGCAGGTGCATCAGCAGCCATACTGCACTGGCTTTAAATAGATTCAATTGGACATCTGTTTCACAGAAGAGGAGGTGGAGGAGGATGGAGACAGTTGACAGTATCTTTCTCTCCTTTTCCTCTGTCTCTATTTCTGTCCCTCGCACTAATAGAAACGAACGCTTTAGGAAATGCATGCACATGCACGGATGGAGCAAACATCCAGCACTCTGCTGTGACTGTGAGACGTTGGTCACAATCACAACGGCTTGCCTGAAACCTCAGACAGGTGTGTTTATGTGCATCTGTGTGTCCAGGTAAGTCGTGCAGAGACACCTGTCTGCATGTCCAGACACACATACAGGAGTTTTGTAGTGAGGTTTTAGCTTTAAGAAAGTTTTTTCCAATTGAGCCAGACAGCAAATCATGATATAAATAATGTTTTTCTTAATTTACTTTATCTGCTAAGATTCACTTTAAGCCACAAAGTTCCTGTTTATTGTTTTAAAACGAACAAAGGAAGGAATTAATGAATGTAACCAGACATGAAATATATTTGTTAATCATTCATTTACTGTGAAAGGATTTCTGGAGGATGATTAAAACGCTGAACGTCTCAGAGATGAGAATGGATTTTAATCATCTTCACTTAAGTAATGGAAGCTTAAAAGCCTGCATCCAAATCTAGACTTCAAATGAGGTAAACAAAATAAATAATAAAAAATACATGTTTTTTCCCCAAATTCCACTAACAATTCATTCGTTTTATCAACCTGTTCTCACTGCATATAAACAAACTTCTCCTGAAGACTTTTTTCTGCATCGATAAGGAGTGCTGAGCCTGAAGTGCAGGCCTCCGCCAAGCAGCTCCTTTCCACCCATATTGTAGAAAACCTTTTAAAGTTGCTCAGCAGTTTTTGAGTAAAGTTGCTAACAGACAGACAATGCTGACAAAAACACAACCTCCGCTGCGGAGGCAATACAGGAGACTGGCAGGCTCCGCTCTCCGACTCTGGAGCCGTACAGAAATAAGATGGATGGAAATAATTACAGCAACTGAAACCAGACTAATATGAAATGGTCCTTAATGAATTTTTTGGTATAAGTTACATAAAAGGTGATAAAAACTAAGAATCTTTACATATTGGCAATTATTTTCTGCCTGTTTTTATATTAATCTCATCAAGAGGGAAAGCGCTTTTGCTCATGCAGAAAAAAAAGCACAAATCATCATCAGCAGATGCATCCTCAGGAGGATTAGCCGTTATATTCACACATGAGCTCATTTCCTCTCATGTAAGAGATGCTCCGACTTAAGTCTCATGGCAGTATAGGGACTCGCAGTATGTTTGATGCTTCTGACTCTCTGGCATTAACATCTCAGTATAAGGGCAAAATGTTTTTCCAGTGAGGTATTATGGGACCATCGTGTCCAAATATGGCTCTTAAAAAGAGCCAATATGGCAAAAATGAGGTTTGTTTTCGAAGCAGCAAAATCCAGCAGTGATAATAAAGAGTCTCCTCTATTTATCCTATTTATTCACTACCAGCATCTAATACCAAGCAAAAGAATATTTTTATAGAGTAATAGTTCTCCGTTCCTTATGTAGATTTATAGAATAGGCTCTTAATTCAAAGCACATCAAAGGCGCTAACTGCATGTCCCGTCTCACAGCAGACATTTTAAAAAGCACGGTAATTCACCGTAAGATTTGTTTCCCGGTAAACCAGAGCAAGAAAGCAACACACGCTCATGCAGGACCTTTCCCTGAATAGATGGCAGCCATCATTATAAACCTCTGAGTTTCTGCTACGATACATCAAGAGATTTCAGCAGAGCCCCAGAGGACTACATACCTTTAATGGCTTTTACTGCACTTGCATTTGTAGACGGGATGCCGATGTAATGCAACACACTAAAAATCCCAGAGTAAATCTGCTGCAGTCAAGCACCCTGCACACCTCATTTCCTTCATTATTTATTATTCACTTGTTTTTAATGTAAAAAGAAAAAGTCTTGCAAACTGGACTTACAAAGACAACTGTGGTGGAAATGACTTGTTTCACACGGAGACAAAGCACAAAGTAAGAACTCAAAAGGATGAATGGATACACAGAATAAGTAGAGGTGTGTTGGATGAGTGTGTGAGGGTACAGAGCAGGAGTGGGAACCTTGGCCCTCAGCCTGTAAGATTTCCCAATACAACAGATTCAGATGAATGAATCACTGTGCAGAACTTAATAAGCATTTGGATCCATTTGATCAGGTGTTCTGGAGCATTGCCCACGGACAATATGGGCTTAACCAGGAAAGATGTGTGTGTGTGTGTGAAAAAGAAAGAACATCATAATAAACAGATTTTCATAAAATTTCCAAACTGGGACAAAGAAGAAATGATATAATGTATTAGGAGGTGATCCTGATCACCATCTGGATTCAGGAATGTTTCAAAGGATTCTTTATTGTTGTGTGGAAGTAATAAGCTTGGCAGAGGTTTGCGCTCTGAGTGCTTTTCTAGTTTATCAGTAGATACCAACATTTTTTGATCTCCCCAAAGGCAAAAAGAAATTCTGGTAAAAGCGGTATCTTGTTAGCTTTGCAGAAAATTTGACGTCGGTAGACACTTTGAAATCATTTTAAATACATTTGTACAATTTCCCCTGTGATGGACTGGCGACCTGTCCAGGTGTACACCCCCCACCACACACTCCTTAAGCTGCAGGTGACACCATGGTGTGAGGGCCGGACCAATCACAATGATGTCATTTCAGAGCAAGCTCATCCTAAACTCAGCATTCTTCCTCTGAGGTCAAAGGTTTCTAAAAGTACAAAGAAGATAATGCTTCTTTTAATGTCTGCATTCTTTTTTTTTTCTTTCTTCAATTTGTGCAATTTTGCCTTAAAAAGACACACTTAAGGTCACTCTTCTGATTTGGTTATAAACCGTAAAATCATGATTTTATCAAAAGATAAGAATTTGTTTATCTTAACTTAAATATGCAAGTCAAATTATTAAGATAGTATTGTTTACATAAATATTAATTATCAAGTTAAAATGGATAGCTGGGATAGGCTCCAGCCCCCCCGCGACCCCATTGGGGACTAAGCGGTAAAAATGGATGGATGGAAGTTAAAATGGAAATTAGCAGCGCCTGTCTGATGACCCCTGTTGTTCTAACGGTTACAACCAGTGGAGGGCAATGTTACAACAAAGCCTCGCTAATATAAGAGTAGCATGCAAACTCCTACGAGTCGTTCTTCCCATTGTGTGGGATTTTAGGGCAGTGTTTGTACTCACACCTTGCACCGTCCGTGCCCGTTTAAAACCACTGATCCCATTATTAAGGATTAAGAATCCTCACACAACAGCATATTCAGGCACTCAAACAAACACACAATATCAGCATGATAAACACCTTGTACCCCCCCTCACCCCCCTCCAAGCAGATATAAGGAACAGCCTTGAGGTTTATGTCATCATGCATATGTGATGTGCATTTCAAATCTAAACAAAGTCAGTGTATCTTAAAACCACCCACTGAATACAGATTCCCATTTTACCTCAATCCATTTAAAAAGGGTGCTGGAGATGAGAGAAAAGGAAAAATATGAGCGGAGAAGCGGATGTGGATGAAATAAGTATAGGGGGATTATTTCATAAACGACAGAATTTTCTTTTCTCTGCAAGTCATTTGATCCTGACAAATATGCCTAAAGCCATACGCCCACGTGCTCATTGTCTGAAAAATGCTCCGTTTAGGAGAATCTTTCCCCTTCAAACAATAAGTGGAGCCGCTGGATGCTCGGCTCCACATCAGCCACAGTGCTCGGTAAAAATCAGGAGAAAGGCAAATGAGATTTAAATCGGAGACATGAAGTGGTGCGCACACACCCAGGAGAACCGCCCAGCGAGTTTGTTTGTTAGTTTGCTTGTCCCATGCTGCAATCAGCGTGCTAAAATACATACGGCCTTCATGTTTACCTCCAGGACAACCGACATAGATGCAGTGTAAATAGACACTCCCTCGCCCATCTGGACCTCTTATATCACTAACATCATCTCAATTAATCTCCATTTAGATCACAAATCACTGCTGCATTCCAATACACAGTTTCTCTTTCTGGCACACTTTCAGTGAACTATTCTCATCAAATATCAAAACAAGTAGAAGCTCTGAAGCATGTATGGAGGATTTTTGGCATTAATTGATGTAAAACGGGGCAAAATTAACATTTTACAACCTCATCTAAAAGTTTTAATCACATATTTTTTCATATGAATATTCTACTATACTTTAAAAGTAATAACAAAAAACATTATTTCATTTTTTTACCCTTTGAATCATATACTCAAGGTTTGAATCATCAGGGCCTTTTATGCATCATCCTAAGTCATGTGAACGTGCACATACGCTAGCAGTGTGGCAGATATAATCAGAAACAAAAAGTGAAGGTCAAAGTACAAAAAATCCATTAAGATAAGCAATCATCAAAAGGTAGGACTCAAAAAACAATGCTGCTGTTCACACAGCCGGAAGAAACATAACAGGAGATTTTATGTATCTTATTAATAAACATCAGGAATTTTACAGAAAATGAAGCTAAAAGCCTGAAAGCCGACTGATTTTCATTGATCACAGGTGGTTTTAGCTTTGTCCCATTTATTCAGGCCTCTGCTTGAAAGTTGCAGACCAATGAAACTCTTGTGGAATTTGTTATAAAACAACATAAACAATTTATATGAAAATGTTCAGTGAACTTTTAGAAATGCTATTTTATTTTTGCAGTTGGCAACAATTATTCTCAAATGCCTCAAATAGGGGTTCTCATGCGTAAGATACTAATCATAAAACCGCTCTGTTTTTATTTCTCCTTTTAATTGCATGTGGTGATCTAAAAGATTACATCTGGTTTGCCACCTGGTGGCAAAGTTGCAGAATGCAGCACAAGACGAATCCCTTTATGGATGTTTCAAGTCCACTTTATTATTATTATCCCTGAAAACCAGTTGTTTATAAATAGCTTTACAATAATCCAGTAAATTAGCTGTTAGCTAATAATGGAAGTCATAAAGAAGAAGTTAGCTAAAAAATGTTAAATTGTAATGGTAAATTTGTTTTAAAAATCAACTTATTGTTTTTACATTATCTTCTCTGATCCTTCTTTTTTACATAATGCTAATTATAACTAATGATCAGATTCTTTTGTTGGAAGGACTTAAAAGACAATCTTTACACCCTGTAAAGACTCCAAAACAGCTCTGCTGAAATGTATTCAGTGAATTATATTCTATTAATAAAGATCACAACATGTGTGATATTTCCTTTGTGGTTCTATAAATTGCGTTACATCGTGTGCATTTCTGCCGGCACACAGAACAACATGGGCTTTTTTCAGGTGAAGTGGTGACTCATGCAGAAAAATATAGCAGAAAGTTAAAGTATGATACACACACACACACACACACATACACACATACACACATGTGTGCAGAAGCTGCATCTAAACAAGCATGGCCAAATTAATATTCAACTGTATTCCCCATAAACTCAAAAATACATCCTGTTTCCTGAAGTATTTCAGCAGTCCTGCCTGAGTTCATCCGATTTTGTTGTGACTTTCAGCCAAACGTGGGAGACCTGCACGCGTTGACGAACGATGTGCTCAGAGCGAGCGAGGGGAAATGGCGAGAGGAAGAGAAAGCGCTTGGCAGCGGTGTGTCCGAGCAATCCGAACAAGAGAAAACATGGAGGATGAGCCATTGAACTGGTGTGGGAGAGAGAGAAGAGGAAGAAGAGGAGGTGGAGGGTATATTTAGAGCTGTTCCTAATCAACTTCTCCGTCAGTTTGTGTCTGTGGGGGAGAAAAGGAGAGCGAGAGAGAGAGAGAGTCGTATAAGTTCAACACTAAATAAATCAATATGCAGCCCACTCGCTCACTGAAAGCAGCGGCCAGAGAGGAAGAGAACAGAAGGGCCGGAAAAACAGCAGGATGAGGCACAGAAAGTGATAGACAAGTGCTTCAGAGCATCACTCTCTGGTTCAAACTGAAGCCAAAATCATGCAGTTTGAGTGAAGATGTGGATTCTGTTGCGTTTTCTCCCACATGGTTCTGCTGGTGGACCTCACATGGATAGCTACAGGACACGATACAGGGATGGTTAACAAGAGCCACTCCTTCAGGTTCACTCGTACAGCTGCTCTTACAGCCAGCGAGGCACTTTATGAGCTAACCAGTTTTAGTTTGGACAGGAGAAGAGTTCCTGTCACTACACATAGACATGGAATAAGCGTTTCTGCTGGAGATGACCTGCACAATAAGAGATACAGTAGCAGCAACAGATCAGATGTTCACAAAGGTAACAGAATGAAGGGAAGCTTTCCACATTATGTGTGATGAAGATGGTTACACGGTCCGACCAAAATGAGGGCGATGCCCCATGAGTGAAAAACACCAGATGCAAAGACAATGGAAAATGACTGGTTTACTGTATTTAAACTATAATTAGTTCCCATATAGAAGAGATTCCATTTTTTAAAATTCCATTAAGAAGTGTTGTTTCATTGATAATCTGGAATTTGGAGAGGATTATCATTAGATCCCGGTGGTATGAGACTCACCATAACAAGTCTTGAAAGAGAAAAAAAATACACGTGCTGGACAAACACAAATTAACAGCTAATGTCTTAAAAAAAAAGACACATACATTACAAAAAAAATCACAAGAGTTAACACAGAGCTACCACAATCTGCAGCCACATAGTGCATGCATGTTAGGGTAATAACTATGGTTAAAAATGATGTTTGTAAGTCGCTTTGGATAAAAGCGTCTGCTCACTGACTATATAGGATAGTATAGCAGTGCTTTCTAGAGTGGAATCTGAAGGCAACAATATGTGAAAAACACTAAAGGTTTGTTTTATTCTAATGGAACTAAAGAAGAAAAAAGAGAGAGGAAGCATGCAAAAAGTCCGTATCCACCAGTGTTCATGGGGTCTGGAATCAGCGTATTGTTTTAGAGTTTTCTTGTTTCCTTCCACAGTCCAACCACTAGCAAGATGGTATGATAGCTCTCACCATCTACGGGGATGTAACAAGAATTTATTGCAACAACGTAAAGTCAAAGTGGAAGTTTACCTTCATGACAAGTGTGAAGTGGGGAATTTTTCTTTTTCAAAGTCATTAATTTAGATATTATTTAATTGGGAAATCATTCATAATTATGGGCGTGTCCTTTTGCTTGACAGGTATACCCACAGAATGAAAGCAGTGTAGCATAAACATGGTTTTTAGCTAGCTAACAGCACGTCTTTGCAGTAACCCATCGACCTCCATTAGTTGGTTAGCTGCTGTCAGGTCAGAGTTAGCTCAGTTAGCTTTTAGCTACAAGCAGCTCAGAGTTTGACAGATGATAGATGCTCACAGCACCTTCTCAACTCCAGATCTTTGCCTATTTTGGTATTTTACACCAGCACAGCACATGTGACCCTGCCTACATGGGGATGGTAGGAACTGCCTTACGACCTACAATCCATAGTAAAACTTCAAAATGGGACAGTAGTGAAGATAGGAAGAAGCAACTTTATTGAATTTCCAGGAGATCAAGTTGTGGATCTTTAGGTTGCTTCTACATCCTGTGTAAAATCAAAATGTTGCTGCTGCCACATTTTCTGTTTCAAGATACGAGTCATGATCACAGCAGAAAGACATACCATCCACAGCCATGCTTTACTAATTCTACAGTCTACACATTGATTGTTCTTCTGCATTGTTATGATGAAGAATACACATTTATCCATGTAAATGTGGCAGCTTATGAGGCAGTAAAACCTCAGTGAATAATTCCATTGAATCATTTCATAACTTCCACAGACATGGAAATGAGCTCTTTCAACACCCCTGATACAACTCCATACCCTTACAGAACCTGGTTTTTGGACTTGATGCTCCTTTAGCAAAATGGTCCATAGCATACCGGATGCACTCCATTAAAGATCTGGACTGGTCTGATTACAAACAACATCCACAGAGTGCGACAGTCAGATGCCTGTGAGCTCAGAGAAGTTGATACCACCTCCGGATAAGACTGACATGTGACCACTTTTTTGAACAGTGAAGTCTGAATGCCGTTTGGTTTCTCGATAATCCCTCCATTAATTGATGTATAACGATTGATGAATAAGGTTCAGTTCAGGGTTCTGAGAGCTGGCTGTCTTCTTTGAGATTAATGCACTGACACTTCTTCAGACTCTTTGATTTATTCATTGATATTTTTCACCATAGAAAGACAAAATATATACATTTTTTTTCTACGCTCTTGTTTTTAAACTGGGGATTATGTCAACTATCTATATAACTCAAAGAGAGCCATTTGTAGATTCTGCCTTTCAACCAAATCCTGATCACAATATTTTAGCGTGACCCATTTCCGTTTTAAATACTGGGACAAATAGATGTAGCTACAACCTACAACAGAGCAATCCTTGGATGTGACAACCATTGTTATTTCTGTGTTTAATATGTCTTTTTCTTTTAGAAGAGGTGGGCGAAGCATCTGGACCTGATGGGGAGCACCTGTTATCTCCCTATAAAAACAGACTGATGGGCTGCAAGCAGCAAACCGTCAACACACAAAAACCCATGAGTGAAGAAAAGAAACCACAAAAAACTAAAGCGCACTGCAAGGGCCAAACTCTTAAAAACCGGACGAGCCCCCAATTGTCTGTGCAATGAACTTTCTTGGAAGCTTGTTATTGACTTTGTTTAAAAGTTAGAGTTCCTCTAATTTATAAATGTGAGTTACCTTTATTTTGCCCCTCACAGCGGCTCCTAGGATCTTGATCTCAGCACTCTGTTGTGTGGAGTTTGGACAACAAATGGCAGAAGCAGAAGCTGGAAAAAAGAATACAGAGAGAAACAATTGAGATAAGCCCAAACTGTTACGAAATGTGGTCGAAGGTACAAAAAATTAAAAAATGCCTCTGCATTAGAAACCAAAATTCCTGTGGTTATTTTCTCAGTTAGGTGGTTTAAAATGAACAAAATTAGGCCTTGGTCCGCTTACTCAATGATACAATTTGTTAAATGAACTTGAAAAAAAGATGGAAATGAGTTCTACACTAAATTGATCTTTTCAACATAAAACAATTTGTTCAACCTATTTTTTGACTGACTCAGTTGGACTGTGTCAATTTAATGCATCTTGCTTTAAACTAACATTTTAAAATCAGTTCAGTTTAATTTGTGTGTGGGGAAAAACAAAAGTCTAATTTTGACGCTGCAATCTAATTTTGAAACTTAAGGTGTTTTGTGCATTTTATTCTATTCAACCGTCATCTAGCAGATACTTGTCTCCAAAGCTACATCTGGGACTTGGGTTTCATCTTTTCCAAAAATGCTTCAGCATTAGGGGAAGCCAGTAATCAAACCACCAACTTTGAGGTCAGCTGACGACTGCTCTTCTTCCTGAGATACAGCCACCCTCAGTTTAAAGAATGCTTAATGTTGGTCACTGGTATTTTCTGGAGTACCACTCCAAAGCAAACAGCTGTAATGACACGATTAAAGGTGGCAAGATGGCCAAGTGGTGAGTAAAATCAAACCAAGGCAAGTCCCACCCTTTATTATGGTCCGATACGTCCTAATAAGAGGCTTCAGGAGAGACAGTCTTCAGAGAAACTGCAGGTATTATAATCAAGTTAGGGCTAATTACTTCTGTCAATGTGACCAACCAAATCTCACCAGAATTTGTGACATAAATACTTTTCCATGTATCTATAGCAGTAGGCCCAAAGATAGTTAGACCACAAGATTTTCATGGGCAGAGGCTTTATGTCAGAGTCTTATCATGCAACACAGACTGTAATCTGTAGCAATTTGCATAAACTCAAACCATGTATTTCTAGATAACTAAACCCGAACATGTGCATTAATTCCAAGCCCAAGCAAGTATTTTTCCTTCAGACTTAAAGCATCTGCAGGAGAAGTGAAGCATAAAGATGTCTATGTGAAAGCAAAGAAATGAAAGCAATGTTTTCCAAACAGCTTTAAAAAAAGGAGACGAAAACATTGTTCAGGATGGACTTTGAAACAGCAATCTTGCTTGAAGTGTGAGAGTTTAATGCCACCCGCCTACCCGCATTTGTGGATTTGATGTCCTTGTCAGGAGAGGAAACTGTCAACATCATTGTGTTGTCAGCATCAACACTCAAACTGAAAGTGGAGTAGAAACATTAGTAGTGTCATGGCAGCTGTATTATAGTAGAGAAGTGAGGAGGAAAAGCACAGCTAATGTGTCGTTTTAAAGTACTGTAATCTTAAACTCTTGTGTTATTGCTTTAGTTTAGTCATCGAGAGTCTGAGCTGGGTTTACTGTGTGTGCTAGTGTGAACTCCAAGACATTTTACAGTATGCTGCGGTGATGTACGGCCGTAAAGCACATAAAAGGGTTACAAAGATCATTCAAAGGAGAAGAAGATATAGAAAAAACAAGGGTTGATTATCCGTCTCTGTGACATTTTGGTTGCATTTTGTTGCATTTAATGAAACGAGAAGGCCTTAATATCCTTTCCAGATGTTTTTACCCATTTTCAAATTATCTTCTCATTTTAGTCCATCTACATAGTTATATTTAGGAGACAGACAATTGGGGGTGATTATAAGTTTGGTGGGTTGGGCGTCGGGTTGTCTTTGTGTGTCTACCTGCTTTTCAGTGAATGCAATGGGGGGGGGGGGGGGGGGGGGGGGTGCTTTTACACTTCCCTTTTACCTTTTTTCCAAACTCTACACCTCCAACCCACACCCTTTTTTGAAAAGACAAAACTGTTTTCTTTT
>JBAMIG010000025.1:3063520-3082852 GCA_037177335.1 Kiunga ballochi
TTCATGTTTTTTAATTGCATTACAGGAAATAAAGAACTTTTTCACAATATTCTAATTTTCTGAGACAGTCCTGTAAACTCTTCTCTTATCATTATCAATTATTAGTGGTGCCACAAGTGACAAGGTGAATGTGAATATCACTAAAGAATGATAAAGATGAAAGCTCTGTATTCAGGTCAAATTCAAATTCAAGCACCTTGTTAAATACTTGCAGGTGAGTGTTGCACCGTCCCTTACATTTAAAATGTAGCTTAAAGCTTCTATAAAGAGAGATGCACCCACAAACTGCAGACACTCTTCTGAAAGCTACATGATGGTTTTTCTGCATTCATGGGACTTTTGCTCTTCCTTTGCTCCAAATAAGTTACATGACTGTCATGTTTTAAGCATCACCCGGAATTAATACGTACCTGAACCACAAACAGGCATCAATTTACATAGTTGTTTGGTGTTTGAAAAATAGAAAAAGCACAAAGCGTGTGCTGCTGTGAGATGCAATGCTGATGGAGTGCAAAAAAACATGTATCAAGTTAGCGACAACAAGGAAAACATTCAAACCAGGGAAACTTCTGCCGGGACGAGGTAGCAAATCGTCTATCTCACCAGTTATGTGAGGGTTTCACATCAACCCACAAATCAACGGTTCCTTTTGTCACTAAATAAGGAAGAGAAGTTAGATGTAAAGATATTGATAATAAAGACAATAACGAAAAATAGGCTACTATCAGTTCTTTTTATTAAGTTTGATGAAATGAGTTGATGCTGTGATGAGTGTTAAACAGCGCATCATGTCTATTCTGCAGGTCAAACCAATGCCAGAGATGTGGAAGACCTCATAAAAAGGCTTCCCCCAACAATGGAGACTGAATGTAGGAGCATAAGATAATACCAGGAAGTGGTGTTACTCCACAGCAAACATCTGTCTGGGATGAAGGTGATGGGTTAGCATGGTATTTGTCACTTCCGTTTTATATTGCACATTATTCATCACATTCACGCAGATGTGATGGGCAGCAAACAGGTAAAGTTAGCAAAATCCCACAAAGTCTGACACGAAATAGTTTATATTTTGTTATGTAACTGATGCAACATGCGAGAGAAAGGAAGAAAACACACATTAGCACAGCATCAGGACACCCCTGCTGTCTAAAACAAACCTTTTGCAGTTCTGAGGCAGTCTTTAAAGGAAAAGCTGCAACACTAATAGCTGCTGAGCTCACTGTTACAGCAACCCCACACAGACTCTGCAGGGATGCAGGGATGCAGGCGTGATGTTTGAGGAGGGAGTCGGACTGTTGCAGATTGTGCATCAGGCTTTTAAACGTTGTTGCAGGAGAAAAACATTGTGGTACGTTAAGCTCCGACACGGTTTCATAGAGATTATACTGCTTACATGCACAGGTTTTGTTCCACATCATAAAACATAAGTGAGTA
The DNA here is from genome assembly GCA_037177335.1 of Kiunga ballochi. Lineage (NCBI taxonomy): Eukaryota > Metazoa > Chordata > Actinopteri > Atheriniformes > Pseudomugilidae > Kiunga > Kiunga ballochi. The sequence goes on from JBAMIG010000025.1 coordinate 3,064,955, forward strand.
AAACAGAAACTAAGTAAATATATTTCAGTGTTGTAAAAAACCAACATACTATATCCGATGTTAAACAGGTGTTCACTGATGTTCTTCTGTTCTTTTCCATCAATTCATGTGCAGAGAACAAAAACATGAATCTATCCTAACAAAATAACATCAATAAAATGGTGGAGAGTTACTTATTTGAGTCAATAAAGTATTCAAATCCACGGGGAAATATGCAGTCGTTGTGTATTCCTGCCACCCACATGCATAAGCCCACAGTCACATGGTGCCATGCCAGAGTGGAAAAGCCAGTCGAGCCAAACCCAGGGCAGCCTGGGATCCTGCCAAGCCCAGCTGCCAAGCATGCAGCAACTGCAGCGGGAGAGAGCAAAGAGGAAGAAGAGGATGAGGAGGAAGGAAGTAAAGAAAGAGAGGACGCAAGGGCTGGAGAGGGCTTGGACCGCCTATAAAAGTGAGCAGGGAACGTTGCATGACAGGGAAGGATACAGAAAGGGATTTAGTGGGAGATGGTATGTGTGATAAACCAGGTGTATGTGCTGCATGTGCTCCTCTCTGCATGAGAGTTATGTATTTTGTGTGGGCGTTGAAAGAATGATATATGGGAGATGGAGGAGCGGGGTAAAAGTGTCAGTAGAGTAAAGCAGGGGGGAGTTGACTCTATAAAATTCTGAATGCTACTAAATCTTTCCATTATCCACAGATAAGGCACTGACAGATGTTTAGGCGCCCTGATAGAATTTAAATCGTTCAGGTTCGGCTGATCGTGTGGGGTGCAGAATAAAAACAGATAGGTGGAGACTGAGGCGTGATACAGATACACATGAACACTATAAACATCCTGCCCCCCTTCCTCCTTCCCCCTGCTCTCAGCTGGAGGGTGTTGCCCCCGTCGAGGAGTTCTGACAAGGTCAGGGGTGAGGCGTTACCGGCCCCAGGCTGATTTTGATAAAGAATGTGTGTTGTAGGGATTGCGTATATGGTAGTGTGTGTGGAGCTTGTGTACAACACAAGCTCCACACACACTGTTGCTGGTTTTTGTGTTTGTGCTGTTTAGTGCTCATATCCAAGCCAATCAAAATGGATTTGATTCAGGAATTACACACAACTGATATTAGGTAAAAAGCCTTGAGCACACTGGTTAGTCAATACAAACATGTCATTTTTATTAACAGTTTTGAGAAATAATTTTAAATCAGTGATGCAAATTGATTTGAATCCAATTATGTAACAGTAAATAAACCTGACTTACATTAATGTATATTAATATAAATGCAAAATATAAAAGATGTTAAAGACTTTAAACCGTCTCTGTTGTGGTATTACAGCAAAGTCTACAAACCTTTGTGTAAAAATCAGTTTTTAGATGTAAAAACAAAACGTCCGTTTCTTAAATCTGCACATGCTAATGCCAGCTCGCTGTGGGCTGGAGCCTATCCAAGTGTCTCCTAGAGGCAAAGTGCAACCTGGGCACGTCGCCAGTGCGTCACAAAGCCTACATGGACAGACAAACAATCAATCATGCTCACACCCAGTCCAAGCAAGAGTTTATATAAAAACCTGTTAAACAACAATACATACAACACTCTTGCAGCTATAGGGGCAGATGGAGTGGCACCAGATATTACCTCATGTGATGTCACAGGAGGAAGAAGACAGAAATGTCTTAAACAGAAATGCATTAAATATATGAACATCTGGCTGCACATTTATAAAAATGTGCAATTCCAACACAAAAGTCTTGTAATGCTGTTGCTATGATGTTACCCTGAATGTGTTTAGCAGTGCTAATTGTAGAACAAAATTAGCTTTAATGAGCAGACCCTTAGAACATGTTCGACCTGACCCGCATCCGACCAGACTGGATGTTTCTTTGTGATTTCTGGATTTATTTTCCAGGTAATCGGCTTAATTTTTTTGACCCAGCCTCTGTCCTGCAACACAAATCTCTAAACATTCAGCACAAGTTGAGAAGCTAACAATTTGCTAGTTGAATGAGAGAAAACTGTTTTGCGTTAGCTTCTGGCTCCAAGCCAACTCTGCAGCAGCTGTGGTGGAAAAATTCCTCCTGACTCCCAAAACTGGGAATATTCCAGCTTTAAGATACTAGTTATAAGTACATGATAAGTCTGCTTTGATGCAACACATCTTGTCAAAATCTGTCAGAGTGACTTTAACATGTTCAACATGTTTTTATGTCTGAGGTAAAGTTTCAAAACACAACTTAGTTCTGTTCAAAGTACTTTCAAAAGAGAAAAACGAGTCTGTGCAAAAATTCCAGAAAAAGAGAAAACAGTATACACTCGCCGCAGGGAGAATATTGATAAACCTCATCTATTATGTGTAATGCATTTATGCTGCCATCGACAGAAAGACTCATCTCTGTAGGTTTCAGCCCTGACTTTAGGAACAGCTAAAAGGCTGCTGGTGCAAGACAACCTTGCACAAGAAACACATAAAAAATGGAGAAAAACATTGAGAAACTAGTATACTGTGTAAATCTCCACAAGTACCACACTTTTAACTACTCCTTCATTGTATCCGAGGCAGGAAACTGAACATCTGAAATGGGACAGTTGTCAAAAGAAGATGTGAGCTATCAGTCCATAACCCTGAGTTTGACTCTTTGACTGCATGTGTGTGTGTGTGGGTGTGTGTTAGCAAGTCATGTGATGTCAGTGTTTCCCTGCGTGAGAAGAGAAACAGCAGAGGCATACTGAGTCAGTGTTCAGCCTTCTTAGAGACGTTCTCAAATACCATTCTCTTCCACCACACACTCACACTGGGCTTCGACAACACACACACCACACTAAAAGGAGACCATTGTCCTGTGGTGGAGTATGGACGGTGAGGCTGGAGGCATTCTTCACAAGAATCTGCTCCAGAGAGACTTATCACACACAAGCTCCACCCTGGACACGGTTTCTCTGCTGCCACATTTTGTATAGTCAATTAGTGACTCATCTCAGTCTACAAGTCTTTTTCTTTTGGAGGACACTTGTGGCCTTGTGATTAATGACCAGCGCTGAGAATGCCAGCAAGCTCTGCCTGCAGTCGGAGGTCAACTCTGCTTGGGTTCTAAGGTTGCTGCTGCAATGTGGGGCACCACTGGGCTGTCCACTTTATGTCTCCTGGAGAAAAAAACCCACTGAACCTCATGAATATTACATGAAAGCCCTGCTATGACAGGATGGAGGGGAAAACAAAAGGCCAAGATTTCATCTAAGACAGGGAGTGGAGGGAAAAGAAGGGCAGAGGAGGGATAAAGAGAGTCCTGTGAGGCTCAACAAAGACAGGCTTTATTGCAACAAGGGTCAAATGGGCGTTTTATTCATGGTTTCCGCCTACACACTGAGAGGAGCTCCCTTAGGACCCTTTAAAGCAGCGGAGGTGAGCGTGTGTGTGTCCATACAGTCATTCTTCCTGGCTAACACACAAGTGGGACAAGCTTTGGTCCCAAATATCCACATTATCCTGCTCACAGTGACAAACACTGTGCAGAGGTCTCAAATGTGTGCGTTTTTTTGGAGATCAGTGTTGCATCAGTTTAATCACCTTCAACCACTTTTTATCCCATAAGCAGAGCAGCTCTGCATTATTCTGAGCATGGTTGCAACGGGGACAAGGTGAGCAGCAGATGTTTGGACAACGGCAGCTTGCCAGCACTGTGGACATTCCTCAGTGGCTCTTGTTGGCATAGATTTGACTGCATGTTCTTGAGCAGAGCCAACAATGAGTCCATATTTAATTGGATACATAGTTATGCAGGAATTTAGAGATAGTCTAAGCTTATTTTGTGTAATCCAATTTAAAAACAAAGTAGATGTTCTGAGGACCAGAGATGGATGCAGTGCAGTCTAAATGTGATGCTTATAAACCTTAAAACTGAAACTACCGGGTAAATTCTCCTAACTGCGATGATTAGGAAAACACCCTCCACTCTAGAAGAATTTAAGCATCTAATAGCTAATGATTACACATAAACGTTCACTGCTATGGTACAATTTCACCCTCTTCCATATAATGAAGGCGGAGTTTTCCATTTTGCAGGGAACAATACTTTGTTCCAAAAGGCAAAGAAACATTTCACCATGTCATCTGTTTCACCCCTTCTTCATTGACTTTTAGACAACTGATATTATACATATATGGTCAAAGGTGTTGATGGTGCCTATGAGTAATGTCCCAGAAGCACTCCCACATAGCGATTGGTTACCGCAGTTTTAAACCCTTTGTTAGCACCAACGTGCGGAGGCTAAACTTGGCAAAAAACTATTCCACGAGCAAGCTGCTGCCTTCATGGAACATCTCAAACACAAGATATTAGAAAATCTTTGAGAGATGTCCAACAAAATAAATAGTAAGACGATTAACATTAAGTGCATGTACCTGCTGTCACAGGTTAAACTGGTGAAATGATCTATGAGGTTATATATTGCAAATGTTATGCCCATCTCAACACACACACAAAAAACATGATATGACGCAAAGCATCCTTCAAAATCTTGAATGCAACATAGTTCCCAATGAGGCTGTAAAAACGTATGTGTCAAGTCTGGCTTGCAGTCTAGTAACTAATGAACTTTTATATGACCATTTAACTCTTTACAGACACATATTTATCTCATACTCAGTTTCTGAGACCCAGTGGCGGTTCTACAATGAATTACTCCCAGGGCGAGATCCCCACCGCTGCTCTATTGACTGATTTATACTGATGACAGCAAGGCCAGTGAGCCGTTCCTGTGACATTGTGGACCTCAGATATGACTTAATTAACTTAAGTTTTGAAAAGCTCTTCTCTGCTTGAGTCACAGTAACTGGCAGAGTGAGTGCGATCCTGCGATCCCCTGGTGGCTGCCCGGTTTGCCCGTACCTAAAACCGCTACTGCTGAGACCCCTTGCATCACTTTGTGGTAAAAACTGTTCAAAATCCCATTGAACACTCTCTGATACTGGTATTCTGCCCCCTGGAGAGGTAACAATACATTAATGCACAACAATTATTTGAGTCATGCATACACTATAGGCATTTTATTTTAAGATGTTGTGAAATAGACTGTGCATTAATCATGTTGCTGTTATCTAGTAAGTGATGAAAAAAACCCTTATTGCTCTGATAAATTGTCTCCATTTTAGGGTGACACGTACTCCATTCATTCCCCCTCCCTGCCTGTCATCCCTTCTCATTGAATTATGTTATCCCAATAAGAGAAGAGGCAAATAGACTGTCAAATAAGAAGGAAAACTACATAGAATCAGCCGTTTTATCACCATTGATGTCACTTACTCCAATGTTTAAAATAATTATCACACACTATATGCTAATCTGTGTTCTGCACACAGATCTGGATAAAGTTTCACATGCCGACAGTGATTTTTCTGTTAAATAGATTTTGAAAAAAAGGGATATAAACACATGAACATACAAACAAACTGTCACGATGATCACGTCATGGCGTGGACAAACAAGCACCCTTATTTACCTTATTGTGATTGCCATTTCCCTTGACGTCCTCGTACCTATTTTGCACTAAGTCTAATACGGCTGTAATCACCATTGTAAACCTTGTGTCACTGCGAGGACACATATAATTAAAAAAGGATTAGCATTGGACGGGCCCAGATGCCTTCTGCATGTAATTAACATTCAGACAATGTGGCAGGCACACAGAGAAAACACCTGTTTGTGGATCCGTTGTGTCTGTGATGGAACTGTCTCTTTCTATAGGCCTATATATATATATATATGGATGTGTGTGAGGATGTTTCTATGAAAGTGTTTTTGAAAAGGATTAGCCTGAGAAAATTCAGTCTGACGTCAGCCAATCAGGGCCATCCAGCGGGGTAGCCAATCATCCACAGCAACATGTCTGCAGGCTTCCAGAAGATGGTGTTAAAAGAAGATCTATCAGCAGAACAATGGTAAAAAAAAGAACAACAGTACACAAACCTCCTCACATAACTGTTTCTGTTGTCTGTGTTATCTGGCATAATGGCTGGTGTACATGAAGAAGTGTCTAAATGTACATCATGTCATGGCTTAAAAAAGCTGCTCCTTTTAATGTACAACATAAAAAAGCATTGTGTTGCTGTTTTCTTTAGTGTTTATCACATAAACATAAACTGACCAGTCTGAAGAACATACTGGTCAGTAACCAGTAGCTACTCGCTACAAGCAGGGCTATGTCAATGACAAAGGGAGGAGGTGACTGCTGAGCTTCTGTGTAGCTATGCAGAGCATACAGGAAAGATGTTGTGAACAACCTTGTGCTGATGCTGTGGGAGTATATACCCATCATGAGGCTGGTTCCGCTGGAGGTTTCTTACTGTTGAATAAGTCTTCTCCTCATCATCACCTGCTGCACCATGCATGTTTAGGATGTGGGGCATTGAATCAAAGCAAAAATCTGATGCAATGACTGAACTTATCTGATGCATACATTTGATCAGCTACAGGACAGAGAAAATAGATGTTTGCTCAGATTCATCCAAGTCTGCCATGACATTTTACTCTCCATCTCTCATCATCTCTCAGACTATTTGGCTGTTTCTTCCTAAGGCCCGGTCAGACGAACACAGTGTAAGACTATCTGCTTCCTAAACACTGAAGTTGGAGGTGAGATAAATAATTGGGGGGCAACTTCTGACTCAGACATGTGATGCTGCTTTATTTACAGCTTGCATCCACTCACAAAAAAACACGACAACTCTTCTGCTAAAACATGGAGTGGACTCTCCACTTTCAAATCTATCACTCCACCTCCTCTCCACCGTTGCAGTAGAGAGTAGACACATAAAAATGGATCTTACCTTGCGATAGCAACGTCCTATCAGTAATATAAGAACTACAGCGATGGAACAACAGAGTAATTAATGAGATTAGTGGGTACTGAAAAAAGTAACATTACATTTTAACATGCATTTCACCCCTCACTGATAAGGTCCCTTTGAAATAATCAGGTTGCTATTTACAACCACTGTTGGGCATCTTATCTCAGTCAAGTAATTAGTTATAGTTACAAATTACATTTCCCCAAAAGTAATTGAGTTAGTAACTCAGTCCCTCAAATGTCACCATTATTGCAGTTTCTTTGCGTTTGTAGTACGCAGTGAGTAACACCCATGTAAGCAGAGCTCTGGGATCTGCCCACCCAGCCTATCCAGCCAATCATCGAATTTGCAAGATCATCATAGACTGCTGCTCTCCTGCAGCTGATGTGTGGCTATCAGAAAGCCTGACACAGCTGTGCTGCATTCACTCAAATTATAATAACACACCACTAGTATCGGTAATGGCAATGTAACAATGGGAAATGTAATCAATTAGATTCTTCCATTAATATGAAAATCATGCAGTTAGTAATGTTGTTTTTCCTAAACAGCGTTATTCCCCGTTTACAAAAAAAAACAATTCCACATCTCCTCTTCTTGTTGGAGGCCATTGAGGCTCCTTGGAGGATGTGTCTGTGCCATCTATTTCTCTGGTCCTGATTTAGACAGTTTTCTCCACCATGATGCCACTAATGATGACCAAAGTTATATTGTAATTTGTTGTCAGTGAGTATGTTTTGATAAATGTGATGTAAACCATTTTTCCTTATTCAAAGTAAAATCTTGCAAAACCCCGGCTGCTCCAGCTGAGACTCAACACTTTCAGAGATTATCCACAGTTTTAGTTTATTTTAAATCCATCATAACATAAATTCCAACCAGTTTTTTCACTGCAGTTTATCAAGAAAAGATTCGTTTCCATGAGCCACAAATTTTCTGCACATTCTTCAACTACTTTTGGCCATTTTCAGACCATTACTCGGTTCAATGGCTGAATGTGGTTAAACAAGGCATCTGGCAACATAAAACATTGTAGAAGAGTAAATAAATGAGCAAATATATCTCAAATATATGTAGATTACAAGATTTAAACAACTTCAACTCATAGAAGTCAGGCAAAGCACATTTCATCCATTCACACAATGACAACAATACTTTATTTCTATTTACTAGCAACAGTTTCCTCACTTTAGGCCAAGACTTCAGGCCTCTACATGCAGAAGACTGATTTATTAATTCCCACATGGGTATTTGACATGTAACTGCAGCAAGTGACAGTAAAGGAAAAAAAAGATAAAACAGCACACACTCAATAGAAAGTAAAAAATAGCTGAATAGGGAAATAGATAAACCCGTTCTGCAGCTCAGTTTATTTTAAGCTAACTCATATGAAAGCTGTTTGGTTTGATTTGACCTCCCTTCTTTTTAAAGAACATCACCAGGTTTTATTCTAAAATCTGAAACCACCATTTCTTCTTTTTGTCACCCACCTGTCAGCCTCCACAAAACCATATCTACGTAAACATGCAAACAGCTTAAAGTTCACATAAGACTAACTCCTTAAGGCCTTTACAGGGAATCTCTGTCCACAGGTTCCTTCCATAAGATTGATATTTTAGTCTTTCCCAATCCCACTGGGTGAATAATTCTGACTTGTGTGTTGGACTGCCACTGTGTGATTACACTGTGATCTGATGCAGAGATGGGAAGATCGCAGTTGCTTTTTCCAGCGTCTATGACATTAAAAGGTAATCGCCTAATGGAATTGACCTTTCAGCTTTATCTTTCTATCATGCATTTATAAAGAGGTGACATCCACGGTGTGTGTGTGTGTATGTGTGTGTGTGTGTGTGTGTGTGTGTGTGTCTGGGCGTATGTGAAGGTGTATAAAAATGCTTCAAACGGTATGAAGTAGGAGGGTGTTAAACAGAAAACGTGTCCACCATTTGTGCAGCTCTGTGACTGCCAGCATAAATTCAGTATCTTTGAGGGTGTGTGTGTGTGTGTGTGTGTGTGTGTGTGTGTGTGTGCAGAGACTGGCACAAATGTGTATGTAGTTAATGCCAGTGGCCTCGTATAGCATTACCCAAACGACTATGAGATGAGGTTGGAGAGAAAGGGCACAGTGTGTCACCATTGACCTGCAGGCCATTAGCTGATGGGTAAATACTGTCATCCCACTGCAGTGGAGAGAAGTTCACTGTCGCTGATTCATTGAGCCGTACATCTTAAATGTTGAGAAAAGATACTGAGCAAAGAAAAAACCAAACTACAAAAGCAAAAAAATAAAGTCAGAAATAAAGTGAGCACCTGGCAGCGGTTACACTCTAATAGCAGGAGACTGAACCAAACTGTATTGATAAAGCACTTTTCATACGCAGAAATGCAACTCAAGTCTTTATATTAAAAACACAATGATCATCCTCCTCACCATCCACACTCATCAAGTCCATAAACCCACAAGTCACACATGTAACCACGCTGGAGCAAGCTATGGAGCTGATGGAGGATAAGGCTGCATCGGTAACTGATTTAGCTGTAACACAGTGTATGTCCAAGCTGTGCATTAGCACTGGAGAGGCTAACGGTGGCTAATTATTGCACTTTAATCATCTAGCTGGATATTGTTTTGGTAAAACTAAACATGTATATAATGCAACATAACGGTCAATTGTTGATTAATCTGCCAGAAACCAACTGCATCAAGCTTTTAAAATAACGAGTATAGTAATGTGTATTTCTGTGTAATGTGTCTCCAGGGTATACTCTGCCTCTTGCCTGCTAATTTTTAGGATAGGCTCAAGATTCCTGCCACCCTGAACTGGACTAAGCGGCATAAAAAATGCATGGATGTGTATTTAAGATAAGCTTTTTGTATATATCTAGTTAATATTAGGAGTTATAAACTTCAGTAATAACCAAGTCAACAGTAGGTTTGAGGACAATCGGTCACTAAACAGAACTGATAACATGCAGCATTTCATTTAAGTAGTTTTGACATGCAAGTAAACAAACTAACAAACGATTTAGTTGGAAGACAGCTTTGGCATTATTGTTGTCAACCTCTAAATGCAAATGCCAAGACTATCCATATTTATTGCCAAACATGGAAGTGTGTAATCCAGCCTAGGGGATCTTCTCGTTGGCCTCTTCCAGCGCTCATGCCAACACGTCCTTGCTAAAAGACAGCTCAGGGAGTATTTCAACCAATAGCCACTAGGCTAGTGAAGCTAGTTGTTAGTTTCCAATGCCGTTCTAAGAAGGACGAGAAATGATTGTAGGTTCGAGTTGTTGTGTTAAACTTAAAGCACACAGGTGGAATGAAGAGTTGCTTTTTCATGGCTACCACTGGCTGACAGTTACTGCTTTTTAATGATCAGATTGAATTTGGCTTTTTAATGGTTAATGTGTTCAGCTACAATATGTAGTTCTTGTCAGATAAACTCACTGTTTTATTAAAAAAAGATCTTTTTAATGAATATTATCCCCATGTGTTCATTAAGCTTCAGTACTCTTTCCCTGTGTTGGTCCGCCATGTTGATAAGTGTTACGTATTTCTTGCCACAGATTTAGTTTGTATTCTTGTTTATTTGCCTTAGTTGTTACTTTTGGACCAACAGTTTTATTTAGCTTGACATGCTCTGCTTTGAACAAAGTAAATAAAATTAATATTTATACTTTTCTTACAACATAGTTGTTTGGCACAACTAGCAATGAATCTTCCTTGTATAATCGTACATAATTTATTTAATCATATTTAGTTTTTAATTCTTTTTTGTCATTTCTGTTGTTGTTTTAGGTCCCATTTATTCAGTAATATATATATATATATATATATATATATATATAAAAAGTCTCATAAACTTCCAAAGAGCACCGTCTGATTCTTCCTCAAGGAACCGGCCACCTTAGTGTTTACACCTCCAGACCAAAGTGCTTTTTTGTCATCAAGGGTTTTAAAACACCTTCAGTCATTTATTAGGGTTCAAGGTCTGAGAATTTCTTAGTAAGAAGTCAGAATGAAAACCAGTGAAATGTTTGGAAGTACGAGGTTTAGAGGCAACACTCGAACGTCCCATCCTGTTTTCTGCCACTGAGTGCTGAGTGGGTCTGACTGCTCAGAGAGAGCACTCTGTTTCTCAGGGCTAAATCACTCAGGACTCATAAAGGAAGGACTTGCAGCTCAAATACCGACAGCGTTTGCTGAGCAAACAGACAAATGGAAGTCTGGGTCATGTGTGTGTGTGTGTGTGTGTGTGTGTGTGTGTGTGTGTGTGTGTGTGTGTGTGTGTGTGTGCGTGCGTGTGAGCGTGCGTGTGTGTGTGCAGTCCCTGGCACTGCTGCCTTTGCAATCCAAACAATCTTATTCAAGAGATCAGCCTCTTTTAACAATGACCAAATTCATTTTAGATAATGCCATTTTTATTGTACATTTAGCAAATCTGTAACAATGCGTGCTGAATTTCACATTTTATTATCTGCACTTTCTCATGCAAACATTTGGATATTTTGTTGTCAGTCTGGAGGAAAACATACCCTGCCTGATGTGCTTTGAGTTCAAATCTACCCATGCTTCTTTGCAGGATGAAATCATCATCCTCTGGAATAACTTATGCACCAACAGTTGATTCTCAATGGACAAAGCTAAAGAATGAGAGCACTGGTGACCATTTTTAATAGTTACAATGTCCACACTAGGGCTAGGTTTGCACATCTTTACTGTGTGGTTAAATCTATATCACTTCTATTCGGTGTCAGAGGATAATACCTGTTGCTGCAGAACGTCATCAAATAAAACCATGAATAAAGATCAGTTGTGTCTATTTTTCCTCTTGAGTAGCATTTCTGTTTCTATTCCAGAAATTTCTGTCCTCCTAGACGTAAACAGATGGAGAGAGATGGAGGTAGGGAACAGAGGGAAGTGGTTAGCTTCAGGCTGTCAGTCAAAGAGAAAGATATAAACATCAATTTAATCAGCAGTGTATCTCAGTCTGCTGCATGCTACTGTCACTAACATTAAAAGGAAGAACTATCAACAGGAATAGCTGCATTAAACTGTTTTAAGACGGCATATAGAAATACAAGACAACGCAAATCTAGGGTGGTTCATGGGAACAAAAAATCCACTGGTATAAAACACCAGCAAGAGCATAGAAAATCCTATTTAATTAAAAATCCAAAGAGACAAAATGTGCAGTTTACAACTCAAGGTTTAAGAAGGATGCGTCTTTATTTCCCCCGAGAGCAACAAGTGAAGCAGCAAGTATCCAGGATGTGATGGATCATGAATGGTTCATTTGTGCTCATCGTTAAATACGCTTGTGGACAGACAGAGCCGTCTGTCCCTCATCTGATCTCACGACTGATTTCAGAAAGCTTGTCGATGCAAACAGGGCAGTGCCACTGGAAACCATGGAGACAGTGTTGAACAGCACAGCTCATGTGCAACCAGTGAAAGGAACAAAGCAGCAACCGCTGGTGTTGATGTTGCCATTGTGTCTTGTGCCTGTTACAGGTTGTTTAACTATCATGATGCTGCTGCCTGCCTGCTCACTGCAGCATTTTCCTACACTGGCTTTCTGTAACTTTTGAATTGATGTTAAAATTCTTCTTTTAGCTAATGGATACCAGAATAGCCTCGCTTCACCTGACCAATCAGAACTGTTTCAGCCTCATATCCATCCTTGGCCACTAAGTTCTGCTGAGCAGCCACCTTAGTTGTAGCATCTAAGCTAAAGCTTAGAGGGAATTGGGCTTCGCAGTGGTGACACTCTGGAACAAGTTGCCTCTAAATGTTAGGCCTCTTTGTTTGATACAATGTTTGTTTTAAATCTGCTTTAAAAATTAACTACATTGGACTGAATAGTGTTGATTCTTGCTAGATCTATATTGGCTTCATCATCATAAACATTGTTTGCATACATTTTTGTGGCTTTAAGCTTAGCAACTGCTAATATGATCCACTGTGATTAACATGTAATCCACCAATCCTTTTTGATCCCACGGAAAGAAAAGAATTTTTCCCATTTATGGCTTAAAATGAACAATTTAACTGGATGATTTGAACGACTTGAACCCCCAAACAAAACACGAGTCATCATAAACATGTTAACCAAGCACGTTTGGATTTGCATAGAGCTAAGTTGACCTCTACTTTATTATCCAGGATTGGATAATATTAGGATTGATGGGATGTCACGTGAAAATAACAGAAAAAAAAGAACAATATTCTGGAGAAAACAGAGAAATTATAACACTCACTAAGGTCTACCAGCATTACATTTTTAAAATGCCAGTCTGGTCCTGGTCATGTCACATACTGAGGGACAGACAAATGTAATGACATCAGTAATCAGTACATTTAAAAAAAACACATCTTTTTAGCAGGCGAGAGGAGAAAACACCAACTAGCAAACACGTCTGTATTGTTAAAGCCTCACTGCAAAATGTTCAGACCTTAACACTCTTCTAACTAATTTGATGAGACATTTATTAGGACTGATAAATCATGGTTTTCTTCTGTCCCAGAGGATCATGTGACTTTAGCACTTTGCTGTAAGACACCACATTCGACACCAGCAACAGAATGTCAACACAAAGAGCCATTTATGGCTGATTCCGGGAAGACATGCAGGAAGACATTACTGGGAAAGAGAGTAAGTGGCAGAACAAGAATGAAAATATGAGTGACTTTTACAGACTGAAGAGGGTTCAGCAAAGAGACAGGAAGCAAGATGGATGCTGAATCAGTCTTTATTTCAGAGCGTAGGACAGAGAAAAATGGTCCAGCCTGTGAAGCTAGATTAAAGTAGCGCTATATAATGTTCTGTCCTTAAAACTCTGCTTTTGTGACTCGTTTGATGGTACAGTTTGTAATATTATGAATCTTTTTTGAGCCAGTGCTGTTCTCCAGCATCCAGAAGCTTAAAAAAACAACAATACACAACCTGAGCCTCTATGATACTGCAAGATCCTTGGTTTTATGAACAGCATCCCACAGCAGTAACTGGATATAAACACACCACACATATCATTCCAGCAAAGAAACAGGGAAACATTGTTGGAAGAAGAAAGAAAAACAAATAAAAGACATAATGAGAGATGGACTTTTACTAACATGACAGAGCTCGGAGTGATGGATGATGTATTAAGTTGTTAGTAAATCAGCTAAAGTTCTTTAGTGTATATGAAGGATTATTTTAATAGAACTGACTTCTTCATGTTAAACAACAGGAACACACAAGTCCAGTTGCCTTTGATGCTAACCTTTAGCATTCTAACTGTTCCATCAACCAGCATGAGCTTTTAGAAGAAGCCAGCATAGTCTCGGACCTCAAAAATTTTCTATAAGCAACAATAAATTGGGAAAACTCTTTGGTTCCCTTCTGAAACATGTGAAATTCACAGTAACTGTGAGAGCTTGAAGAGTCAACTGGACTTCTATGTCCTGGCTCTTGCTCCACCTCTCATCTGAAAGGTTTATTTAGTTCTAACTAGCTGAAGGAGAGTCTTAGCTTTTAAAAATCCCAGTAACATTCATACAAGCACATGGTGCAACCGACTCACCTGACCTGAAGCCCTGTCACCTGCAACTTGTTTACCTGCATGACCAAAAACATCCCAAAGTCTAACATGTTGATTGTATTTTAGTTTTCCAGGCAGGAGAGTCAAGGCTGCATTATAAGTGTTTGAAAGATGATTTTTGTGACCACAAAGTCTATTCAGAGACAAATTTCATTTCTAGTTCGACACGGATGGCTTCCTTTGCACCTCTCTAAACCATCATTACATCGTAGTCCTTGAAGGTGTCCTTCATCAAGCAGAAGCAGTAGGACTACCACATCTGTACAGCTGTTCTATGTTGTAAATATAATAATTTATAATAATAATAGTACACTATTTTTCTCTTTTTTCTACGCAAGGTCAAACTAAAGAAGCAGAATAAAATATAAACAGTTCAAATAATTCACACAGGACATGTGAAAAGAACTATATAGAGGAATGGGTTTCATCCAGCAGGGCTACTCAAGTCATCTGACCCAAATGAAATGGATCCAACAGCTAAAGAAGTTCAGCGCAAAGCCTTATCAATATGAGTCAGGTGTGCAGGTGCAGGTATGAGTTGAACAACTTCAGCAGCGGCTCTCGTGGGAGCGAGTTGAATAGCCCTGACAGAGTAACGGGGTCTCGAGTTTGGTTTTAAAAAGCAGAAATGAATGAGTGTTGCAGAGATGGAGGGAGTTAGTTCTGTAACTGAGGAGCAGAGTGGCTGAATACTCTGCCCCCCATGGTAATGAGGGAAGCAGGGGGGCACTGAGACAGATGGAAGAAGAGGATCTGAGCAGGTATGGAAATGTGGAGGAGTCCAGTCGCCTTCATTAAAGCTCCAGCAAGTCTTTGAAATGTTACAACAACCAAGATCCTCAGCAACACAACAATAAAAGCATGCTAACGTTTCCTGATGCAAACTTATCGTGTCTTTCTCTGTAAAAGTCCAGATTTGTTCCACCACTTCTAAAAACTGCTATAAAACATAATGTATTTTTAATAGTCTAGCATTCAAGTGAATTAAAGTCTAACGCAGGCATGGCTGCCGACTGAAGTCAGCTTTCAAAGAAACAAGAACGAGACGCAACTTGCAACAAAAAAGAAAACCCAGCTCAGCTTTGTTCTATCACTCTGCTTTTGTTTTCTGCAGGCATCCACAAAACTATTGATCTCATTATGTTTATAGAAAAAAGTGAGAAAAAAAGCTGCATACACACCCAGACACACCCTGCCTCTGTGGCTCCAATCTATTTCAATTGGACATGGCTGCTGGGTGTGTAGCATCAGCTCGCACACACACAATGCCAGGCGGCTGTGAACAGTGATGGAGTGACACAAACACACACTTCTACACTCACACAACACATGAGAATCCCAAACATAATGTATGTAAAGACACATGCACACATTTACACACAGAAAAGCCCAGAGCAGACACACTACGCCCCCCTCCCCACACACACCAGCTGTTTATTACTGTCAGGAACAAAAAAAAACAACATAAGTTCATTTGAGAAAACCATTTGTGAGAGAAATCTAAAACTATAAAGCCCATATGCTCCCTCTGTCACCGTCCATCAGCTTTTTCTTTCTCTCAGTTTTGTCTCTCTTTGCGCAGCGTTACATGATAGCGGTTAAGAGATGACAGATCATTGAAGACGCGACAACCTGCATAAGTCACAGCCTGCAAATTAAGACTCAAATTTCAGCTTTGGGATGCAACTTGGGATGAATTAAGGCACCGGGAAGCTCCAGCCTCCGAGGATGACAGTGATGTTTATTGAGTTTTTTCCTCACATTATGGCATGTCACTTTTAACAAGGCCTCATTGCAACATATTACAAGCTGCAGATACATTTCTTTCAATTCGGCTTTCACTCCTTCTTTGGATGGATTCAAAGGAATTACATTTAATTTGAGACACTGAAGAAAAAGTTGTGGCATAAAAATGCAGAAGGAAGCGTGCGTTTCCTTCCTGAATCTGTTCGGCGATGGTTTTGAGTGGAGCTGCATACCAGCCTGAGTCGTAGCAGAAGAAACAGCAGCTCATGTGCAGCACAGAGGGAGAGACTGTTATAGAAATGTAACACATTGCCATCTGCAGGCAAGTGGAATCGCAGGCGGGATGAAAGATTCACACACGTTAGCGAGCAGATGAACCCGCTGGGAGCGAAACAAACTTGTCTAATTCAATAAGAAACTCATCACAGAAAATAAATTGCACTTCAAAATGAACTTGTTTATTATTCTTGAGAGTGGACAAGCTGCTGTTTTACACCGAGCAGGAAAAAACACACGAGATACGCTGTTGGAGGTGAACTCTGCTGAGGGAGGCGACTTCGCTATAATTAAATACAATGAAGACAACTTAAATGTTCATTGATCCTGGATGAATTCCTCTTCACAGAACAGCTTTAAGGATGAAAATAGGAGATAATGTTCAATATTGCATGAAGAAAGCTTTTTTTGTGCTTTTTTTAAGTTAAAAAGCAAACAGGAAGTAAACACAACCAAAAGCAGAGCAAAAAAATGCCAGCTGTAACTCACTCCAACACATGTAAACTCACACTCAGATCCTCTCACACCGAATGAAATGAGAGCCATCAGAGGCCCGCTGATGGAAAGCAATACTGACACCAGCCGTCAGCCAACATCAGCCCCGGGAAGATCGCCGTGACAACCACGACATCGACCCCTCCGAGAGATTATCGTCAGAGCAGCTGCCTCATGGCTACAAAGCACATCGCCAGGCTCCCACACACTGCTCGCACAGCTAACGCAGGCAAGGATTACAAAGACAAAGATTTACAGGGAGCAGCTATAACTGCAGACTATTTATCTCGTTTTTCATCAAACCTGCAAAGCAAAACAAAGAAGAAAGATGATTGCAGGAGCTGTGCAGACCTCCATAAAAAGTTAGCTTCAGGTTGTCGTTTAGTTGGTTGAACGTCTCTGCAGTTCAATCCTCCTGATGAAGAAGAAGCTCGCTAGGGATGATAACGGTGACTGATATCAAGATTATAAAGGACACAAAAACATACAGAACAGATCTGTATCTTATGAACAGAAGCTGTAGATGTTTCTGCTGCTTATTATGGAGCTATATTTGAAAAAAAATGTAAAAATTATTTGAAAGGAAAAATATATTTTTGATGGTAATTATTCTCACATTGATTGTAAAAAATTAAATTTGAGAGCAAAAAAAAAAAAAAAGTTTGGAGATAATTATTATTAGTATTTCAAACTTTTAAAAATATAGATTTCTTTTAAAAAAGTATTTCAAAAACCTTTTTTACTCTCAAATATATATTTTTGTTGCGGTCAGGGTGAAAATTTTACTTTAAATATAATTTATTTTCTCTCAATACTTTCTTGTTCTTGCTCTCAAAACGTAAGTTTTGCTCTCAAATAATTTTTTTGCTTTCAAAGTGGAAACTGCAGAAGGCGGGCTCATGCTGCTATTGGTCATTCTAAGCCAGGAGGCGGGCTCATGCTGCTATTGGTCATTCTAAGCCAGGA
>JBAMIG010000025.1:3082952-3113677 GCA_037177335.1 Kiunga ballochi
TATTGGTCATTCTAAGCCAGGAGGCGGGCTCATGCTGCTATTGGTCATTCTAAGCCAGGAGGCGGGCTCATGCTGCTGCTTCAAATATATATTTTTACTTTCAAAACATTTTTTTTCTCTTGTATTGCTTCTTTTTTCTTTCATTTAATAAAAAAAACAAATATAGCTCCATACTTATGTGGAGAAAAAGAATGAAAATGTTAACAAAGATGATGATGATTAGATTTTTCCAGGTGTAAACTTCAGCTTTTCTTTGCAGATCAGATGCTCCCACTAAAACACTCCTGTCTGAAACAAAAGAGCGTATTTCCTGCGAGGATGTCTGGATGTGCTGCTTATATGAAGCCAGTCACTATAAATACACCATTCCTGGCTCGGCTAAGCCTCCTCTTCCTCACAACACTCTGGTCTCTAACACTTAAGATGCAGCAACAACAGCTTTCACCTGGAATCACATTGGATGTTAAAAAAAGTGGAATGCACATTGTCTTCACCACTTTCAGACCAGATGTAAGTTCCCAAACCGGACATTTTTAATGTAGACATGATGATGAAGATGTACATCGAGTTAAAGCGAGATTCGCTTTTTCGAGCATGTGCTTCCTCATCAGCACTGCAGCCATCATTAGGGCTAAAGGCACAACTGATGCTCTTTTATCACAAGTGGACACAATTTCCTGAAGCTAAACTAAATATCAGTACCATGCTTTGGTCAGAATAACAGAGATGTTAAAGCGGCTTTTTATTTAATTTATTTACATCCCCATTCATGTGGATCATATACCCCACTCCGTCCCTCTCTTCCTATTGGTTCAGCTTTTTGGGGATTGATATTTTTGTTTATCTGCAATATTAATCTAAATAAAACTTTTTAAAATGCTTTACATGAACATAAAACACACATATCATCAATATCTGTATTTCATGCAGTCACACATGCAGAGCAGAGAGTTGTTTTCTTTATAATACGTCTCTTTTTGGGCTTGTTACAATCTGGCGACCTGTGTCAGATTGTGACGAGCTGCAGAAAAAGGAATAAATAAACGTCTTTGTTCTAGTTTCATTTAGTATTTTATGATGGATAACAAATGTTATTTAAGTAAATCATCCTATTTTAAATGTACAATAAGCAACCAGCTGAGTTAAACACTAGTAAAGCAGCAAGAGGTTGCATACAGACTGTAATGGTGCTGGGAAACAGCAGCCTCTACAGTAGCGCTCAAATTTTCTAACTATTTTTTAACAATTTTAAAACCATTCTTTTCTTTCTACTTTATTATGTTGTTCTTAGGGGCGACTCTGGTGCGGGTGTAATGTGGTTGTTAGGGACGCCTGTCAAATCAGTAATCATTTGTCATATTTCATCTTGTCAAACTGCCTGTGCCCTCATCTGGAGAGGATTGGATCATCACATACCTTCACCTGCACCCTCCGGATTCGTCAGTCCCTCAGCCAATCACTTTGGCTTGGTATTTGTGGTGCACTTTGTATATTAGCTCATTTTGTGGTGTTTAGCTTAGTTTAGATTTGGTTTTGGTATTCACACTTAGTTTAGTATTCTGGTTGTTTGTATAATTACTTGTTCCAGTAGTGTTAAAACTACTGGGTTTTCTGTTTATTTGTATCTTTAGATAATGTGTAGTTTGAGTTGGGCTAGGTATGGTTTTGTTTGTTTGTATTTGTACCCTCTTGGTAATAACAAAATAATTTTCACTGCTTTTACATCTGCGTATATCTTATGTAGGGGTTGTAACAGTGCTCAACTTCTGATCGGAGGGTTGTGTGTTTGGTTCATGCTTTGTGAGACACTGAACCCCCAGGTGCTACTGGCTAGCAGCTTGTGTGTGTATGGCAGCTCTGCTGTGTGTGGATGGATGGATAGCAGGATGTGTAAAGTGCTTTCGTCATCCAGAGATGAGAAAAAAAATGCTATTTAAGTGAACACCATTTACCATTCTCCTTGTGAAAAGTGTTTTTTGTATATATTTTGTGGATATTTTTAACTTTAAAATGCAACACAGAGCCAGTTTTCTCACTTACTCATAAGAGGAACCACTAGCTCTGTGCACAAAAGGCCAAACCAGGATATAATATGCCATCCTGACGGAGATGAGAAGGAAATATAGAGGCTGCAAGGCTGGGGCTGAGGTAAAGGCTCTGCTAGTGGAGCATCAAGAGGGAAGTATGGGGAGCTGTAAGGACCATCACATCACAAAGACCAGGATTCACACAATTTCCCTTTATAAATAACAACCTTGCTGAAAAGGTTGGTTTACTCCCCCGCCCCTTCACACACACTTTCTACCATACACACACTGAATGCAAAGCAGCTCTTAAATGTGTCGGCTAATGAATCAGCGCGGGTCTGTGGGGCTTTACCTGAATTATAGCCACTGAGAGGACACGCAAACTTAACTTTTCACAGACTTACGTTAGTATTTGTTGATAAGATGGACACACACACACCAGGAGATCCTATTTATGGGTCATAGTTATGGCATAACAATCAAATGGAAGGTGGCCGACAGGCTGCATGTTGCTACAGCGGTAAATGTGTCAGTGTGATGGAGAGGTCTGTGCCAGAAACAAACAAAAAAAACAGAAAACATGGTCAGAACTCAGGGTAGAGGCGAAGATGCCGATAGCTCACTCCACAATAACGCATACAAGCAGGAAGCACATGAATGCACCTCCTCTGTGCTCTGGAGGTTGGCAAACGACGAGTCAGCGCCTCGGTGGGAAGCCACTGTCACTCTCTCTACAGCTCCTCACTCAGGAAGAGGAGAGAAGATAGTAGGACATGGTAGTAATGTACTAGTAATGTTCAATATTTCAGTAACTACCACAGAGTAATCACTTTAATTCTCTATTTTAACTGTATTCGTATCTTATTCTATTTTTTTGTTTGTTTGTATTGAGGAGTCTTTATTTATAAGCAGCTGGAAACCTGAAGGAGTCATCCCCTAAGGGATCAATAAAGTCTAATCTATATGAGATAAAATGGTTTTCTTATGTTTTTTTGCTTTTACTTTTTATTTTTCGGTGTCAGTCAGTTTAATTAGATGATTATGCAACTTTCACATCAGACTTTTTTTTTTTGCATTCAAATGCATTGTTTTGTGCTTCTGCCATGCACTCCAGCAGTCTCTGTCTCTCTGAAGCCTGAACACACAAATTCTACTACATTGTTGTTCTCTTTTCATCGCTTTTACTCCATATTTTCTACATTTATTTCTTAGGATTTATTGTCTATGCTTATTCTTTGTGCCACCGTAGAAAAAAAAAATGTTTAAATGGACTTTGTGCATCTGCAGAAACCCCATGCAGCATGGATCTCCTGATACAAGCCCTGCATCCTGAAGTGCATCGTGTGATTTTGAGCTTATGGCAGCGGTTTGTACGGTAAAGTGTGCAAACTGGAAGTGAACTCTGTAGTGCACGGTGAGAGTCCTCAATGCCTGTGGGGTAAGAAAAGAGAAAGAAGAGGCAGAGAGGCTCCTCTGGAGATAAGACTTGCAGACTTAATCCTCTTGATGAAGCCTCAGCCTTAGCCCCGCTCTGTTTATCTGCCATTCAAAGGCTCCAACAGGACCGGATGGGAACATGGAAAATAGATTAGGCTTCTCCTGTCTAGACAACTCATATACATACAGTAATACACACACCCATAGTGACAAATGTTGACAAGGGAGATAAAAAAAACAAGCAGTGTCACAGAATATAAACAACTTGAAGTGGAAGCAAAGTGCTTCCTGACTGCTGAAAAGTGGGCCATGCAGCCTTTCTCAAAACACACATCTGCTTAAAATAACCCTGTGCTTTAAAATATTAATAAAATGGAATTTTTTTATGATCAGCTATGAAATTTTTCTATCAGTGAATTTCCCCTTGGCTTTGTGACATGAAGCTGCAGTTTAAAAGCAGCTAATCCAATTAAGGCAGCAGGTGGACCGATTGGTCAATCAGCAACCAGCACTTTATGTGGGACTCATAACAAAGTGCGCATGTGCAAAACTTTAAAGGGATACTGAGCAAAAATTAATTTAAACCACCACAAAATGAAAAACTACAGGTGTAATTTAATCTGGAGTATAGCAAGATGTCGCACATGGTCTCCATGATCTCCAGCCCAGGTCCGGCTGTGTGTTCATGTGAATCACTGCCTGCTCCTTCCTCTCACAGTCAGGCAGGTTTACACATTACAAGAACACACTGATTTCTCCTTAAAGTTGTCATTTTCTCACTTTTACAATAAAGTTATTTACTTACTAGTCCTCATTTCTTCCTTCACTGAAATAATAAGCAGTCATTCTGTCCCAACTCACAGTGAATGTGGTTTGAAATGTCTTTCTTCACAAATTCAGAAATTGTGGGTCTCACTTTGTATTCTTTCACAAATTTCCTAAAGGACATTAAATTGTACATGTGATACAACTATTTGTTCATAGAAATGACAACATAAAAATGTAATCAAACATTTTCATAAAGTCACTTTCAGTGTTTGCGCATCTGAAGCATAAATATGCAGTCATTTGCTGATTTAGTCTTTAGTTTGCTAGAAATGACGCGTAAAGCTGTAATGGACAAACATTTTATTGTGTTTATAATAAATGGAAACGTGTGCATGCTCCTGCACTTTAATACAAAGCAAGCCATACGTGTTTTAAAAGACCTGGTTAAAAGGTCACAACCAATACAAAGGGAAAGCGTTAAAAGGCTTTAACTAGGAAAAAACTTCTACACAGAAGCTTTATCATTATCCATAATGCTGGCAGGGCCTATTTGCATTAACCTTCCGATCTTTATTTTTCTTTTTTATCAACATCTCAGAGCTGTCGTGCTGTCACTGAGCTCACAAGCTACAAGAGAGAAAAAATTCAAGGAAACACGACGTAGCCTACTAGTTAGTTGTCAGGAAGCTAATATATTATTGAAAGGCTTTCCAAGGTTGGTAATATAAGAGATCTGTGGTAGAAGTTGATTTTTCTGACATATCTTAGCATTTTAGTCTGTATCTCTCGCTTTCTATTCAGCTCATTTCAACACAGATTGCTTCCTCTGTCAAGTGAAATATAATGCAGTATTTTTCCAGGAAGCTTCCTGCAACCTGAAAATGTCACAGCAAAAGGTAAATCAAGTTAAATTCTGCTGCTTGAAGCTAGAGGTATGAACAGATAAATGATTATTTTATGGCAATATCCCCACAACAAATGTTAGCCCTTTCCCTAGCTAATGACGCTAACAGAACTGTTAGCTCAGGCTCACAGAGCTTAGACACTTTTTGTAGTGATGGAGCTGCAGATAAAAGTGCTTCTAGGCTCTTTAGTTGACCTGTTGGTACCAATAAAACACTTTTTTTCCCTCCTGTCTAACATAGTAAAGTCCAAAACCAAATCTGTTTTAAATTTATCAAAGTGATTTCTACAATTCTACTCAACAAACAACCTAATTTACACAGTGTGTGTGTGTGTGCAATTATGTGAATCCACATATTTGTTTTACTATGCATATATTTCCATCTATGTAAAAAGCACTTTGTGATGCTTTTTGGTGTGAAAAGGGCTTTTTTAAAAATAAAATTGTATTTAATGAGATAAAAATATGCATGTTTCAGTTCTGCAGAAAAACAAATGTTTCAAAATAATCTTCTTAAGCAGCTAAGACAAAACAGTGCAAGTGGATTGAATGCAAAGATTTAGTAAAATGATTCAAATAAAAGCATGTCAGGTTAAAATGATGAAATGAACATACTTTAAGCACCTGCCTGTGTCTAAATGATACTGGAGGCTGCAAAGCTAATGGAATAACAAAAATAACCAGAAAAATTACTCAGGAGTACAGACTTCTGCCGAAGCAACTCATTTCCACCCATACTCTGATTTCCAGCCTTTTGCGGTCCTGTATTCCTATCACTGATCACGAATCCAGAGTCTGGACTATTTTCTCCTGCTGCAGATTGTAGTATCCAAATCCAGCCAACTGTACTTTCTGCACTGTGAGCATTTTTAGTAAAGTTAAATGCAGAAACAGTTTGAACTACTTAGTTAATCAGCTTCTCATTTGACTGTCAAACAACCGGTCGGACACAACACCTCATGTGCGTGGGGTTTCACAACATGCAGAGCTTTGAAGCTGCATTGATGTCCCCGGAGATGTACACATCTCTTTGCAATAAGATGGTTGTGACAGTACAAGTCATTCACAGAGTTTCAGCTATTTAACAGGTTGTGTGTTTTCATTTGTCCCATCTGTTCTCAGCCATTTATAGAAATGCACTGGAATCAAATTCCACTATTTGCCATCAATTCAGAGGCAATTCTGTCCTGTAAATGAAAGAGATGGAGGAGGGAATGTGTCTATTACAGCTGGTTTGGTGGTGAATGAGCTCCATATGTATTTACTGTTTGTGTGTGTGTTTTGTGCTTGAGCATGACTAAGCAGGTGTGTGCAGGAAGGTTGCACACATACCACAGAGGTAGACCTGTAAACAGAAACTATATGATAATGTGTGTATGATGGAGTGTGTGCATTTGAGAGAGCTGCAGGATGATAAATGGACTGATAGCTGATCTAGCTGAGCTTACACCCTCTAATTAGTTTTTAATTGACAGCCATTAAAGATCCCCATTCCTGATCCTGATTATCTGTGCACAGTGCAGCGATCTCCATGCCCCCTTACCTTCTTCTCTTTTTTATAGCCTCTGCTGCTGACTTGGATCCTTTCTGTCTCTTAAAACATCTTTAAAGCTACATTTGCATGAAACTGGACATTTATCGACACGCTTACCTGGTGGCAAGATCTTTTAGTCTATTTTTGTCATGATTGTAATAAAAAGTCTATTGTTACGCTGCTGATAATTTGCAAATGCAATTAGATAAAATTAGATAAATGTAGTCATTTTAATTGTCAAAAAATTAAAAACTTTGAACAGATCCGACAAAGATTTAGCAAACAGAGGCAAAGTAAGGTGTAGTAAGTTCACATAATATAAAAGATATTTACAAAAAGCCAAGTTTTTCTGATAAAACTGATTCATTTGCTTCATTGTAGACTAAGTGGCAACGCAACACTTCAATGATTTGCATGAAGTTTGATAATTAACTATGCTGGTGGGTCTGAAGTAATAAACTAAATTTAACCAGTATGTTGTGCATCAAATGAAGAAACAAGTGACAGAATAAATTAAGCTGAAATAAAAAGCAGCTTTGCAACAAATCATTTCTTTAAGCATGAACACTTGTATAAAAGGGAAAAATAAATACAGGGATGAGAGGAGAAAGAGATGCCCAAAAAAATTATTTGAACTGGAAATTTGAGGATTCCCAATCCAAGCAAAAGACCCTTGACCGGTTAACCAGGTTGTCAAAGCCCATCTGGGAGTCACACAAAGTGCTGGATCCTTTGGTGTGCATTAAAACATGAGCTGCTTCAGTAGCTGCTCATAGTACACACAGCTTGTTTTATGCTGCTGTTACAACAATAACATGTCATTTAAACAGGTTTTTAAAGCGTGAATACATCTGCCAGAAGAAGGAGAGTAAATATTGTCCCATTGCTGGTTCTGCTTTTACACCTGCAATGTGTGTCATCAACTAGTTCAGAAAGTACTGTGAAAAGAGACAGTATCACATTACGGAAGAGGTGTTTCTCAACTATTTTTCAAGGATCTCTAAATAATAATTAGGTTGTTTAGTTATTTTTAAAAATAAAAAATCAGTCTCATGCAATAAGACAGAGTAAGCTACCATCTGTCTGCCTGAAGGGTAAAATAGACCTTTTGTCTTTCAGGTTTGTTTACTGTCAGATGTTGTGATCAGTTAATGTTGGTTTCCATTAGGAAAACTTAAATATGCACATTCATGTAGACCTGACTACAGTGTTCACATTTTTCAGTACTTAAAAAAAAGACTTATTGAAAAAGCAGCAATGATTTTATAAGCAAGCTTAATGAAAGTTAAAAGCCACTAACTCGCATTCAGCTCGCCAAAGCCTCACAGTAAAGCATTTTTTATTTACTGGTATTGAAAAAAAATGTCAACTGGTTATCCAGAGAGGACAGATTCTTTAGCATGCAAAAGCTCTGGTGCAAAAAAGTCCCAAAAAATGTGGTTAGGTTAAGGAACCAACATGACTTCCTTTGGTTCCACTTTTGTAACCAGTGTTATTCCGATTGGATTTTAAAGCCCCGTACACACACCAGGTAGTTAAAATCTGAATCTTATCTGCAACAGACCCCACACTTGGAGATAAAAAATCAGGAATTGATCAGTTTTCATTGTATGTGGTGAATAGAACACACAAAATACAGCTGTGTCTCACAGGTCCTCTAGACTCTAGCCTTTGCATGAAAATCAAACAAAAACAAAGCAACAACTGGAAAATGAAACAAAAGGTGGAAGAGGACATGTGAGATGGTGGAATAAAGGTGGGCTTGGAAGTATTGAAGACAAAAAAAATCCCTAATTCAAGAAACGTTCCTTGGAAAAAAGCCCAAAGACAGCAGGACCTCAGACTTAATTGTCTTTAAAGACAGCTCACCATATGTAGTAGCTATAATCTGTTCCACATCACCATCCACAAAGCCGTGACTTGTCAGTTTTCCTCACACACAACGCTTTTATTCATTGGGATGCATTTTACATCCAACCATCTCTTGAACGTCTAGTGGAGGGGAATATCCTGATTGCCCACTGATATGCACATTTCCACAGCGACACGTCATTTTATTCATATTTAATAATCTAGAACGTAATGTGTATGGGTACACATACTGATCACCTGATTGATTATCTGTGTGAAGTGGCTTTATAACATGCAGACATGCTTTATTACACACAGACAGAATGTATTTTAGTAGTTGACGTTCTTATTTACCACATTTTTACGGTAATTGTATCAATGTCATTGACATTTATAACAGTTTACACCTAATTTTGCATAATTGTCTCAAATTTCATATAATTTCTTTGGTTTCTTTCTTCTACTGTTGGTGTCGTCGTGTTTCCAGATTCTGTGCGTACGCCTGGTCATAGTTTGCATGGAGTTAGGGACATTCTCCCGCAAAGTCTTGTTTTTATAAATCCAGAAAGTTGACAATAATTGGCGTATGTATTTTTGTATGTAAGACAGCTTTATAAATGAGCCCCCTGGTTTGTCCTGTGAATGACTGGTTGTAATTGATGTCAAACATTTTTGCAAACATGGGATTGAAGAAGTTTTGAGCAACTGATTCTTTGCTGAGTTACTTGAGGTGTTGCTCTTTAGGAGGTGCTGTGTCTGCAACACGATGGATCTGAGATGATGCGGCTGGTATGACATCTACATCTTTGTTTTTATTGCAGAACATTTCAGATTGAATTTGCAATGTTCTGCCTGGAAGATGTTTGTTATGGTTTCTTCTTGTTTCTTCTCATCAAAGTAAAGGGTAGAAAAAAGTCTCATCAGCGTACAAGATGTTCTAGAGAGACAGATTGATCCATCTTGCAGGTTCATGACACACACTGTTTGTTCTTCTATGAGGTGGCATAGTCTCAGTGCATGTGTGTCCATGATGCACAGACTGTCGAGCATATGAGACTGGCATTTATCCCTTTAGTCTGTGATTAATACTGAGCAGCTTGGCTATTAAAAAAGTAACACTTTAGCACATGTGCCACACCTACCCCAGCCTATGCTGCAAATTAAAGAAAATAATTAAACATGACATTTTGTTTCTGCTTACAAAACGTCCTTATTACAGCTGAAAGACTTTGCAAGAAAACTACACTATATGAATGTGAAGATCAGGGAGGTTTGGGAAATTGATCTTGCTAAACAGGATCATACAAGTTAAATTTTCTTTTTTTTTTTAAATAAAAAATTAATTAAAAAAGTTTAATTTTTTTCCTAAAATTTTTTTAAATGATTTTTTAATTAAATTTAATAAAAAAAAAATACAAGTAGAAATTTTCAATAGATGTGAGAACAATAAGCCTAATATTAATAATAATCATGAAGATATTTTAAGTCCATTAGCATCCTTAAAAACACAAATTAGCAACTGCTGAAAAAATAAGTGATGAAATGCTGTGTTAATAATAAAAAAAACATCTTTACACACCTACAAAGAGTCACGGGACGATATGCCTGAGGGCATATAATGCCCTTCTCCACAGTGTGAAAGAGTACGGCTACAGGATTGAGCCGCAGGCTAACAAAGCATCTGCTGATTGTCTTCAGCCTGAGCATCTATCAGATAAAAGAGGATATGAATCCTGAATGTCTGGCTTCCTACTCACCTGCCAGACAGTGTACAGCACCTGTAACACAGATGTGGAACGGTAAAGACAGAGCAGAGCAGTGCTGCAGGGGCAGAAGAAAGAAAGAGATGATAGCAAGAAGAAAAGAAAAGAAAAACCACAACAGAAAGAAAATGGAGCAGAATTAGAAAACAAGAGGTCTTTGCTTTATTTGTGTTAAATGCGTCCAGGCAAGGAAAACTCTGTGGTCACAGAGCAGACAATGCCTTAAAGGTGCTCTTAGGTATATGCTGAATGATCAACACTTTTCCTTTTGCACATTAAACTTGAACCTTTTTTTCTGTTTAAATAACAGCGTGGAGACTTTTTCTTCCTTCAAGGCCACACTTTTCACAAACGGGATGCGAGTATGTCCTGGCAACCTTAAAAACATGACTGAATATGTTGGTAAAGGAGAAAATGGTGTGGAGATATTTTTTCCCTATATGGACACAATAAAAAGGGCGAAACAAACCCTTAAACAAAGAGCCTTTGGAGGTAAAAAGCAGGAGACGTCTGGAAGGATGAGGGGAGAGTTGCTGTGGAGGTTTGGAGCTGTTGATGTGTTTGAGAGGTGGAGAGCCAGCATTATTAGAGGTCATCTCTGTGGATTATGGAGGCAGAGTTCAGCGCACAACGGTGCCAGGCAATTTACCTCCATGAAAAATAGATGTAGCAGAGGAATGAAGTGACACATGCACTTACAGAGAGAGACGGACAAGGGGCTGAATAGTTGAGAAAACAAACTGAATGGCCTGGGGAGATGCTGAGCCTATTGTGTGTATGGAAGTATAACATACATTGCTGATATTTTTCCAATGAATGTGCTTCGGTAGATATAGAAAACCCAGAAAATAAGAGCCTTTTAGATAACATGGCCCTTATGATAAGAGCTAGTGCCACCTCAGTGTCAGCACAAATGAAAACTTTAAGTCATCGTTTCCATCCGTAAATGTTCCTAAAGTTAGTTATTTTATGGTAAATGATCTTGTACTTGTATAGCACTTTTCTACACATCAGTGTACTCAAAGCACTTTAACACTAGTCAACACATTCACCCATTTGTTCACACAAACACTCACACGTTCACACACCGGTGACGCAGCACTGGGAGCAACTGGGGGTTCAGTGTCTTGCTCAGGGACACTTCGGCATGTGGACACCAGAGCTGGGACTTGAACCACAAACTAGCTGCTCTACTACATGCGCCACTTATATGTGTCAGTAGGGTCCTGCTGGGGCTCCTTGTAGGTCCAGGAGGTTACACAGTTATTTCATATTCTTTTTTAGTTCAGGTTTTCCACAGAAGGGGAACTAAATTTGTTCAAGCCGATGTCCGATGAAGGAAAATTATCTTCCAGTTCATTGTTAAAAATGTCCTTAACCACAGCATCAAGAGCAAAGAATGTAGTATTCCTGCATTTTCCTCCAGAGGTCAGAAAGGGATGCACGAACACAAAAAACTACAAAGTATGTATACATAAACTGAATACTATGAAAAAAAAGTGCAATTGTCACTGGAAAAAGTTATCAAAACAACGCTACAGTCTCAATCTATTTTAACAGATTTGAGCAGTTTCCATAAAAAATGGAGGGAATAGTCACCATATTTTTTGTTCTTGTAATTATCTGATGATCATTGATAGGAATAAATAATCTGCTGGACCTTCTAAGAAGCACAGTAAAGCCTTTATCAGCCATACAGATGGGCTGATAACCAACAAATATGTCCATTCAATCAGGTGAAAAAAGGCAAATTGGAAGAATATCTGCTATTTGTACACCCTGATACTTCTTTTTGCATGTAGTGAAATAAAATGACACTTCTTTTCTGTAGATTTTCTCTTTGCTTCAATGATTTATAACTAAATGAATCTGTGTCAACATAAAAATAGTAAATAAAGAAAGTTCACAGGAGATGTGGAGGCATGTGTCAGGCTAACAATGACCTTTACTCAATAAGGAGGTTTAGGAGACATACCTAAACCAAACTTAAGAACTTTTTTTTCTCTCTAGGACAAAACGATCAGTCAGTAAAATAAAATAAAAACACATTTTAAATATAATAACTTGTAAAAAAAACGTCAGTTTTCAGCAGATTGAGACCCCACGGGCAAACCTTTTTAGCTAATTCTGACAAATCTTTATGAATATATTCATGTATAATCCATTTAAAATAATTAAATTCAAATAATAAAATAAAACAAAATATTTTCTGTTTGCATGAGACAGGTAATGCACTTTACACTGATGACAAAAACAACTGTTTGAGCCGCTGCAGTCACAACAACAATGTAGAAATGACCAAAACCCAGGACAGTAGCTTCACACCATGGCACATCCTGTTGCTAGGCTTGATAGTGGGGGTGTTATGTGGTTACACCCATTTAAAGTCATTGCCTTTTCTTATAATAGCTCAACTGCGACTCCATTTAGCACATTTATCTTACATCACTGACCTTTTTATTACAGCTGGAAATCCTTCACTTAAACTCAGAGCAAAAGGGTTTAATGTGCTGTCTCCTCCCAAGCTAATTTGATTCAAGGTGCCATCCATACACTGGCTTGCAGTGATTCTGTACCACCCACATAAGGACATTATTTTGCTCTTGGGAGACTTTCAGCTTCTGCAGTGTGACAGCTCCACACTGTCCCCTCTGTCACAAAACTGTCAGAGCGCTGCAGGGCACAAAGCAATCTGGTAATATATTCTTACTTATCTATCAGCAATTAGCTCTGCACTTCAGCCAAAACCCCGCCATCAGCTAATGAATAAATAAAGGAATCACAACTGGCCTTCCTGTCTGTTTAAATGGCTGCATGGTTAAATATGTTTGCTTGACCACAAGGCTGGCTGAGGTGGTGGTTCTCTCTCCTGCTCTGTTGACAAAAGATAATTTGGTTTTGACAGCAGATGCTGCCCGTCCTCTCCTGTGCCCCTATTAGAGCCAGAGAGGTATCGGCTCTGACAAGCAGAGGAATGCGGAAAAGCTCCCTGAACACCGGATATTCTCCACTATCCTCTTTCCAGTGGCTCAGCAGGAAAAGGGACGGTGGCGGAAAATCAGCTCTCCTCGCTTTGCATTTCGCTCTCCTTTTTCTTTCCTGCTGAATCTGAATTTTTGCCACAACAAAGAGGTAGAGATGTCTGCCTTTCCTGCTATCCACAGCTGAAACAGAAGCATCGTCTTAAATCAGCTGCCTGTGAGCCATTCAGCATCTGGATGAAAACAGATTGGTCACATTCATAGTGTCAGTCCTATTATAGCTGGACGTCATGCCAGTGCTCAGCCTGTTCCTGCATCAGTTTAACGTTTTACTTCTTATACCTTTGCCAGCAGGCCTTATATGAAATGGTCCAGATTCCAAACAAGTGTCTTACAAAATGTTCATCCAATCATGTCAGAATGACGGCATACACACATACATGGCCAGTCCCAGGAGAAAAGTTATATTCTTTCTGCTTCCTTTAATATTTCATCTCTGACTGGGGGCTTTATGTTTTATTGAGCTGGTCACAGCCAACAGAGGAGATGTACTACATTATGCAGCATCATTTATGGATGATCCAATCAATGTCTGACCTTACATGTAACATTTGCTAAACACTCGCTGAGTATTTGTGTTTATTGATACGAGCGGCTTCTCTGAGCCAACACAGAAACCCAAAATCAAGTTAACAAAGTTAACAAAGGTGGTTTGCACATGCTTATAATCTACACGGAGGGATTTTAGCTCCCACTGGTTTGTTTTGCTTCTCATAACATAAACTTCTGGACATTCATTTTTTACTTTGGTCTTTTTTTCTGCACTGCTTTGCTTTCAAAAGCCTGCAACCAGGACACAAGATGCACACATCAGATCAGACCCAGACCTCACCCACAGGCTGTGGGAATGAACGGGCCACAACATCAAATAACAGGGATCTAAAAAGAGAGACACATCTCAGCTTGTTATTAGTAAAAATGGTGATTTAAGCCTTGACAATTTTCATTTCTCCTGACAAAGCTCTTGCTTTAGCTTGCTTGTCCACACTGGTGCAATGCACATACAGAGAAGTGCAGCAACACTAGGTGATGGCACTTTTAGTCTCCATAACTTGGCCCTTGATCACTGTAATCAAACACAGGCAGCACCAGCCTGAAGCTCCTGTAATTATGGGCTGCTCAGGCCTCTGCACGAGGAGAACGCTCAGAAAAACACACAGCCGCGTGCACCTGCCAGCACATGGATAGACATCTATGACGTGTGCATCTCCGTGCATGTGCGCAAAGGGATGCACGGGCCTGTGTGGGTGTGCTCCGCTGGGCGCTGAGCACAGACGAAGCCTTGGTAAAAGACACTAATGAGTCCAATGAGACTGAGGGGATAACAGCTACTAAAATGCACCACAGCGAAACACCTCAGAGAGACTCGGGGACAGTGGGGGAGGAGGGCAGATGGGTTTTTTCCTCTTGTTTAATTTTTGAGGAGGCGGGGGGGGATGGGGGCTGTTCACACAACAAACAGCACCAAGACAAAATGAAGGAATAACGAAGTGATAAAGATGAGTCTGAGGAAGAAAACTGATGCTGATGGTAGAGATGGTAGTGGAGATGGTGGGTGGTAGGTTGTCAGGGTCCTTGTGGTGCAGTTGCCAACTGTAACCATGGTAACAGGTTCTTATGGTGCACGTGTGGTGCAGTTAGTGAGTGTTGGGCTCAGGGTGTGCAAATGCGTGTCTTCTTTCTGTTTGGAAAATGGCCCGTCTCCATGAGCACCGCAGTGGAGGAGGGTGTCGTTTCAGGTCCGTTTTAATGACACCGCATATAAAAGTATGCAGTCTAGTCACATAAAGCACCATATTTCCCTAATTACTGCTTATGCAAGTGGAACAGGAGGCAGTCTTTGGGTTACTGTTCCAAAGGACCTGCAGCATTTCAGTGGCCTTGATGAATGAAGGCTCCAGGCGGGTTCTGGTCCACCTCTAGCCCAAAGCCCACGGCTTGATCCCTGAAGTTTTGAGCCGGTGGAGTGCCACTGCAACCCTCTGACCAATTAGAGCTTAGCAGTGATTTTGCCAATTAGGGTAGCACAGCACTTTGTAGAACTTCAGGAATGAACCACAACAATGAACAGCAGATGATTAGTTGCTTCCTAATGAGTTGTTTAGTAAATGAAAGAACTTTTTGTTCTTATAAGATCAATAATAACACAGGACACTGTGTTAATGCCAGCATGAATTTGTTCCAATTTTGAAATCATGGACAAATTGTGTTTACACTGTATTTAAACTGATGTGATTTATTATTGAAAGCATTCACTGTAATAATCTAATGGAGTACTACAGAAAAAAATATAATGTTGTATATTTTATATGAACAACAAGCTTTTCTTTGCTCTAATCCGGATTCTGTGTCGCTAAAATAAGTTTCTGAGGCAACTATAGCCGTGGTTATATAACATTGTTTGTACAGTATATGCTAGCTAAGTTTGTAGGTGTTACATTTTACTCTCATACACAAACATTATATGCTAATCTGTGTATTTAGACAAATTTTAGAGCATTTATTACATAGAATAAAAATCAATTTCTTATTGATTATTTATCAGCCTTCTCAATGCTCAGTCAATGCATCCATCCTAAACCCGGCAGGGTAGAATGGTTTCGACCCAGTCTCTGTCATCACCAGTTTGTCAAATACGTAAACCTGTGTCCATTGCAGCATCACTCTCTGCAGTTTACAATCCTGTGAGAGAATTTGTGAGCAGAAAACAAAACGTGCATGAACCAGAAAAACGGATTAGTAAAACCCAGAGCATGTCAGCATGAGCCATGGAGGATCTGAGCCATAACCAGAACCCCTGCTTCTGACCAGGTTTGGCATAATTTAGGGAGAATAATTTCAGCAAAAACTCAGAAAATCACATGCAATTTTGTGTCCGTCACAAGTGGAACCACGAGAATGAAATATAATATAAAAGCTTTACATTGTGTAATTAGCTCTACATGCAGTTATGCCCTGTGGGGAAGTCAGATTTTTTAATGGCTCATAAAAGGAATAAAACTGCCAGAAAGTCTCAAAGACCATGAGGGGGTCAGACAATTACAAAGACTAAAATGACGATAATTTCTATTCAGCTGGATTAGCTATAACTTCAGCTATCTGACGTTTAACTGCAAATGGTTCAGTTTGTGCAAATATCATGCCCAAAATCTTGATGACATCACAGACTGTGTTCCACAGACAAAACTTTCTCTGCACCTTCATACCTTTGTCTTACTTTCTCAGTCATTTCATGTAGAGCTAACAGGAGAATTATTGTCCTGCTAAATGCACAGTACCTGCTCACTGGATCTGACATGGACAGACATCTCTTTGTGGTAAACAACCAGCAGGACTGGTTCAGCTTGCATGGACACTTCAGGTTTATTTGTGGGGTCCTAAAACATATCTGGTGGTCTCACCCTTCCAATTGATTTCCATTTTCATAGAGCATTAGTGCTGTTGCTATAAGTTTTGAAAGAACAGGCAAAGACTTTTCCCCTCATTGGTTTCAAAAAGACATTTGATTTAAAAAAAGGACGGTGTTTATTAGATTGTCTGTATTTACTAATTGAAAAACACAAAGTTCTGTTGCTCTGCAAACCGCCTCCATTAAAGTCCAGAAGCTGCTGTAGCCTGCACTGATCTCAGAAACAGGAAGCGGAAACTTGTTTTCCTTTTTAATAACATCACATTTCTGTAATAAAGATAGTATAGAAATAAATAAGCTAATAAATACTGTTTCCAAGCTTTATTTAAAATTTTACATCTGAACAAGCAAAATCTGACTTATAATATTATTTTAATTTATTAATTCATCTATTTATTTATTTAAATTTATACAGGCTTAAAGTCTGAAAATCTCAGCACAGGAAACTTTCCCATCAAAATACACATTGAGGAAATCTGAGCCAAATAAGCGAGTTATGATTGTTAGCTGCTAAAAACTGCAGCAACAGTAAAGTCCAAAGATTAATCCAAAGTTCTCACTGTTGTCCTGTTCAATAGTGTTTTTTAGCTGCTTCAACACAATAAGACTGTGACTAAATTAAAGATGTGTGGCCATAATTCTACTGCAGATAAAGGAAATGTAAATATTTAAGATAAAACCTCCATGTAAGTATTATCTCTCAGTTTAGTGAGTGGTCTGATCTCACATCGTTTCTCACACCAATAATGTGCTTCATGGCTTTTTTAGTCTGAAAAGAGACGGATCGGGGGGAATAGAGGTGTGAGGTGGAGTTGTGGGTCACTGCATGCTCTGAAAACGATCCGCATGAATAGCAGCGTAAATTAATAGAGGATAAAAGGAGAAGATGTTTTGTTTTGAACAAAGTGTGTCATACATTTTATTAAGGCCTCAAGACACCGTGTCAGTGAGAAAAGGAGCAGGGTATGGCCTCCTGTTGCCCTTTATTGCAATTTATCTGAATACCTGCAGATTTAAACTTTCAACAATAGAAAAGAGTGTTATTATTAATAATGACTGATTTTGGAGGAAGGCTAACGGGCAACCCGTGGACTGAAGCTGCACCGTGGTGGGATGACTGCAGGGCAATGTCTGTGCCTATATGTGCAATGAATCACCAGCAGCATGGCCGGTTCTGCACAGGACAGGGTCTGTGTCTTAAATGCCACATGTTGCAAAAACGTTTTGGACCTTCTCATTGCTTCAATCAACACACTGATCGTTCAACCGCACACAAAAAACTGTGTAAACTACGCAACCATTAATGCTCCCCAAAGGTAAAAGCTCTGCTTGGCTGATGTGTTGAGAACAAGTGGATGTCCCCAGTCACGTCCACCAGAGTAAGAAGACATCATTTTGTTCCTGTGGTCTCAAGAACTTCTCGCTTCTCGTGGAGTATGTAACAAGCCTTGGTGTCCTTTTAAGCCCACATCCCCGAAGCATTTTGATCTTCTGTGGGGCCTGACAGATGAGCCAAAACACTCCAAAACACTGGCAGTGTGGCGCTTTCTGCTGAAACAATGGCTGGCAGTGAATGAGTTAAATACATTTCAACATTTTGTTTAATTATTCCAAATCTGAAAAATCCAATTTTCTGACCTTTCCTTTGCTGTAGACACTCAGGTGTTGGTCCTGGATCATTAAAAGTTAGCGTTTGTCCTACAAAAAACATTTAAGCCTCTCTAGAAGCCGTCATCATGCGAGTCTGCTGGCAAGCTTGAAAGCAAATTCATTCATTTGCAGTGTGATGCAGTGTGAACGTACTTTGACCGTTTGAAGCACGGTAATGTAAAAAGGTAGTGTAGCGTTTTATGAGCACAGGTCCCCGGCCGGATAAAGAACCTGTTAGTGAAAACACTGGTTCTAAATGTAAAGATAGATCCAAAAACACGACAGGAGTACCACTGGCACCAGGATCGTACACCACTGGTTGTGAAAATATGAGAAGAAAAGGCGGCGCAGCGTTGTGCCATTCATAGAGGCGAGGTCTCGACGAAACAGCGCAGCAGTGAGGTGCATGTGACGCTTCTCTGCCCGGCCAGGAGGAGGCGCTGTTCATGTTTGAGGGGCACTAATACCATCAATATCAAGCACATGGGTACTACAAGCTACAAGAAAGAAGGAATTGTACAATAAAATAAGGGTTTTATTGTCAAATAGATCAAATTTGTCCTAAAAACAATTGAAACATCAGCTTCCAGCCAATCCACAGCAATGCTGGTCTAACCCTTGCACTGCATGCTTGAGTCATGGTATCACTACTAGCACCTCCTGCAACCTTACAAAGCCGCTGATGCAGAACCTGATCTCTTTAAGTCTGCTGGGGGTCACACCAACAGGCCGCAGACTTTACGATAACACACAAAGCAAAGGTCAGCCCTTGAGCAGGCACCACTATGCTCCTACTATGAAGCGCAGCAACACATTCAGCCGCCGTCCAATAGGACATGTGAAGAATGAGTTATTCCTGCCCATCTATGAAATTTGGGATGTGTGTGGGCGTTTGCAGCTTGCCCACAGGCGTGCTTGCAGAGTGCGGTGTGTGTATTCGGCATGGATTATAATGAGCGCAAACGGGGAGAGGAAGCAGCCTTTGTAGCATTTATAGATACAGCATTGTGTGTTTTCTGTGCAGAGCATTATGACCTGATTGAGTTTAATGAAAAAATAAATGAATGCAGGAACCATACTAGGGATTAGGACAATGTGCTAATGCTTTCTTCTGCATCCTGAATTTATTTTAGATCTCGTAGGAGCACAAACCTGCAAAAGTGCAAAATTTGGAGCACATCACAGAAGGGAGTCAAATACCCTCGCTGTTTTCAATAGCTTAAATGCATTTATTTATAAGCAAGCATCAAAATGAGGCATCATACCTAATATCACAGTGAAATATTCATGAAGAGTTCCTTGATGTAGCATGTTAAATCAGCAGCGTGTCCCTTCTGTTGTTAAAAAAAGAGATAAAAGACAGTCATACTGTAAGGAGGAGCGAGGCAGAAGGTAAAGGAAAAGAGGATCATTAGAAATTACGATCTAAAACAACATTTAGCTGCTAATTAACCAACATCTTAGAAACTTTTTCATGAACATTAATTGACTCCTAATTTCAGAGACCAAACCGATGAAGAAGAGGAGAAGGCTGAATAAGAGGGAGGAGACACTCTCCAGTTGTTGCTGTTCTCTTTGGTAAATGTCTTTTTGCCAGGATGTAATCTGGGCCAATCCATCTGAGAGCAGTAATGAGGTCTAATGCTAGAGCCCACTATGTCCTAATGAAACCTCAGCCGTCCTGCTGTCAAACCCACCATGGACCCCTGCTGGGTGTCGGGTAGCTGGGACTTGACATCTGACTTTTAGAGGGACAGCGCCTTACATCACACCCGAAACCTCTGCCACACCGCAATACATGCTTTATGTTCCGACAAGCGGCACGGGACATGGCTCAGTAAAAGCTTCCTTAATGTTTACACAGTTTATTCACACATTTTCAAAGCAGATTATTAGTTTCTCTGAATGTGTTCCTTCAATGAAGCACTTCCTATTTGCAGTAGAGTTTTGACCAACCAGGTGGCTCATATCGGGTTTGACCGAAGAAACCGAGGAAAACCAGTGAGCTGAATCCATTTAAAGCATTTCTGCATGATGGCTTTGTGACGCTATACAGGCAACTGGACCACCTCCCTTTGTTCTTGAGAACATTTCACAGTCCATCATTAGTTCTGTATATTTACACATGAGTTTATGGCTTTCAGCTTTTAGTTAGAAATTGAGTTTAACATAAACAGCTTCTTTAATAAACTCATCTGTCCTCTTAGGCTGTGATTATAGCAGATTTTTAACCGCTAATTTGCACAGCGGCCTGCTTGTTTTGGACACTTGTTACTGGAAAATTCCACCATAGGGCACGTGAGAGAACTCTGCCCTGATGGAAAGACACAATTTGTATGGTGCAAAAAACAAATAAAGATTAGCATTTGATCTGTTTAAGGTCTGCAAAACCACAGGGAGAGTTTTATAGTTGGTATGAAAAGCCCACAAACCAAACAGCATGGATGGGTCTGATTGTCCACACGCCATTTTTTAAGGGTGTCCAAATGTCCAGAGAGAAAAAAAAGTAATGCACACAATGCATGTGGAAAAGCAGTGAGCACTGATGGTCACCGTAAACCACAATGCATTGTGGGTTGGAGAATACAATGGCACAAATGAGCAGGTTAAAAAAATCTATAGATTATTTATATCCTTTTTTATTTATTAGATATGATGCAAGGAAAAAATAAAATACACTGGAAGGAAATTAAACATTTGCAACATCTTCATCCAGTGTGATGTGGTTGCCATAGTTACAGCTGGTAGTCATGTGATCTGCGATAGGACGGAAGTGGTGAGCTATGTGTCCCAATCAGCAACAGAAAGAGTGCAGATATAATGAGCTATGTAGTGTAGCAGTAGACGAGGGTTAGGGGACAGTGTGGACACAGCCTATGTCGCTTCTTTGGTTTTATCAGCCTTTTTTACACTGATGACCCTGTGACCTTTCATATTCTTGTGACAAACTGATCCCTACTCCTACTGGTAACTCACAGGACAGAAAAATGCTCCAAACTAATGCAAAAAAAAGCAATTTAACATGACCAACATTAGTGAGTGTAATCAAAAGCTATTTTTTCTCTAAAATTTATGTGGATGTGTTTGTATGTTGTCTTTCTGGTATTTGAAATACTTTTATATCAATGAAAAATGCGTCCCTCCCTGGGGTTTTTCTTTTATTCAAGGTCGGAAATAGAAAGTCTCATTTTATCAAATAACATTGTAAAATCTCCATGTTTTTATCTTACAGATGCAAAACGATCACTGGCTCCAGTGAATAACACTTGGTGTGATGATAACAAATCTGAACCTGAGATTTGTCCTATTGTTGTAATGCTCTTTGAATCTATCTTCTTTATTTGTTTAATTCATTTTGAGGGATCTCAGCTGGTGCTGAGAGAGAAGCAAGCTATAGCGTGCATTCTCACCATCACTGTTAAGACTGAATAACTAACTAACCTCACATGCATGTTTTTGGACAGTAGAGATAAGAGAGTACCTGGAGAGATCCCACTTATGCATGATGGCACTAGAACTACACAAAACAATCAAGTTTTTAAAAGCCGGATAAAGGGGGCAGAGGAAGGGGGTGCACAAGGACTTTTAGCTTTATTCCTGCAGGATACTAAAATGAAAATTACTACATTTATTGTGGAGTTAACAGAGAGGTTCTAGAAATGAACAATGTGTTTAAGGGCTAGCGAGAGGCAACAATCCACACTGTGGGAGAGATTTAACCACATTTCACAATGTGATGATTTCACAAAAACCCAAAAATATTGGCAATGCATTGATTTAACTAACCACAAAAATGAGTGCAGGTGTGTGTTGCATGTGCTTAAACACAGAGATTTTACACCGCAATAAACGTTTAAGGATGATTATCCTCTTTGTGCATATACTCATTTTTCCTTCCTTCCAATTAGTGTAAATCTAGAATCTAGGACCACAGTAAACCACAGGGAGATGGAAATGATAAAGATAGAAAAGAAAACAATGGAATCCTGACATGACAGAATGTGCTTTTGAACAAAGACACGCAAATAAAGACGAGGGTATAAAATTTGCAGTGAATCTAAGCATTTGAGGCAAGTTAGGCAGCAGCTACCCCAGTCCTGGCATCCTGCTAAATGCAAGGCTGAGCTCATTAGGACTGGTCCAACATCTCTCTCTCTCTCACACACACACACACGCGCACACACAATCTGTCAGTTTTGTTTAATTCTTTCTCACTTTAAACAAGCAGACACACAAAGAGAAGGGAGGATAGAGAGAAAGCAAGAGAGAGAAATCAGCAGAGTCGTGGCTAAGAGTTGACAAAACCACGAGGATTGAATCAGAGTGGCGAAGGAGCGATAGAGAAAGAATGACAGATAGAGATGGAGTGAAAGACAGAGACTCAGAGAGATGGAAACAATGAGGGGAGAGACAAAGCAGGTGGTCTGGGTAATTGCCTGGGGAATATAATGAATGAGCCACAGTGCGTCTGACGGAATAGGAAATCGTCTCTATCTTCTCATTCCCCTCACTCTTTCCTTCACGCTCTCATTATCTCTCGCCCTCTCTCATTCCACCACCCCTCCCTTATCCATCTCCCACACACCCTTTTAAACATATCTGCTAAGCCCATCTTCCTTGCTCATAGATTGCCAGCATTTGCTTTTTTGCTACCGCTGAGCTTTTAACACCTTTTCTTTCCTCTTAACTTGACTCCCCTTTTATTTCTATTCCCACCTCTGCAAGCTCCCCCTGTTCCCCAGCAAGCCTGGACGACGGCGCCTTTTATGACTATTTATCGGCAGGATGTCACTAAATTTCAAACACCTCAATTAAAACACAGAAAAGAAATGATGTTCCACATGCTGCAAAAATGCTAATGAGCTACAAATTCCTGCAGGGATCATTAACATTCTTGTCATTCTTATTCAAAAGGTGGTTTGTTGGGTCTTTCCTTGAACTTCTTTGTTTCAAGAACAGTTTTACAAATGTTTTTGATAAATTCAGCTAATATAACTTTATTATAAAAAAACTGGATTAATTCAGTGCAAAATATGATAACGATGTTGTCACTTCAAATAGTTATTGAAAATTGAGATGAAGAACAACAACAAAATCTTTTCAGGGAACAGGTTTTGAAGATTTTAGGAATAATATGTTTATATTGCCAGACTTATTTTATTTCCTAACATCCATCATATTTCCCAGACAACAAGCACCTTTCTTCTTCCACTAACAGTCAGTTTGAGTTATTCATTCTCAAAACATTTACAGACAGCCTTCAGAGGGTTATCTATGCTTATCCAACTGTGTGTTTCCTAAAAAAGACTGAACTCAAAATAAATATGCAGCGAACCTAAAAATCCACGCAGAACGTTTGGGGTGACATCTTGTGATGGTGTGAAGACCTTGTGAGGTTGCAAAAAGCAGAGATTACTTTCACTGCAAACAAAGTTCATCATAGC
Source organism: Kiunga ballochi (assembly GCA_037177335.1). NCBI lineage: Eukaryota > Metazoa > Chordata > Actinopteri > Atheriniformes > Pseudomugilidae > Kiunga > Kiunga ballochi. Next base: position 3,106,781 of record JBAMIG010000025.1, read on the forward strand.
AAAAAGCTTTGAAAGTGATGCACCCATAGTTGCCAGGACGATAAATATGAGGCTATGTTTACACTGCAATTAAATGTGGCCTGAATCAGGTATTTTTTGCTCAAAAGGAGCCTCTAGCCCGATGTCAGCTGGGACTGGCCACACACTTTATACCACCTGTACTGAGGTGCGTCTTCAAAGCCACTCGTTTTGCTGCGGTCTCTCTAAATGTGATTGAGGCATGTTAAGCCCCGCCCCCTCCAGCTCACAGGAAGTTTAACTCTACAGAGCGACCATCTGGACATTTTTCATCTTTATCATCCCTATCAGCAAATAAAAACTATGCTATTATCATAAAAAAGTGTTTATAGGAAGACATTTAATGAAGTGCTTCAAAAAAATAATATTTTGTGCCACTTAGCTCTGACTCAGTCATAACCACTACAATTATATTTTTGAGTCCCTTATTGACAAATGGCTGAACAATGGTACAGTCGTTGGCACAATAGCCTCACATCAAGAAGGTTACGGTTTGCATGTCGGGCTGAGGGAGAACAGTGTGGCCTTTCTGTGTGGACTTTGCATGTTCTCCCTGTGCAAGTAGGTTCTCACCAGATACTCTGCTTTTCTTCCACGACCCAAAGACAGACATGCTAAGTTGCTTAAGATGACATCACTAAATTGTCCCTAGAAGTGAGTATGATCGTTTGTTTATTTGATTGTTTGTCTCTGCCTTTGCCTAGCAATGGACTGAAAACCTGGCCAGAGTGTTCCCTGCTTCTGATTGCCAGGATAGGCCCCAGCTTCCCCGTGACCCTCAGCTGAAAGAAGTGGTGGAGAAAATGAATGAATAACGGAATAACATAAAACTATACATAAAATTATTCGACACAGCACAAAAAGTATTACATGACACAAGTATTTGGCTCACACTCATCCATTTTGGATGTGATAAAATCCTAAATGCACAATGAAACACAACCTGAAGCTTTTATTTAATCTTTTCGAGATGCAACATAAATGAGTATGTCATCTGTATGTTTGTGTGCTCTAATAACAAGCAAAGTGCTGAAAAAATGAAAAACAAACAAACAAACAAAAAAAAAACACTCATTAAAAACAACAAATCTGGAGAAGACCCTGAAAAGGTTTGTAATAAATACAGATTCTGCCCACCTGGTTATTCATTGCTTATAGCAATGCATATCCCCCTGTATAATCTCTCCTTCTCTAGTGACAGCCAGGCTGAAACAAATACCTGCTCTATAAAGTATTTAAAACCTGATTTCCTCTCTGAACATAGATCTAAGAAAGTACATCTGATCTTCTACAGTTTTTTCATGTCAAACCTGTCAAAACGTGTCGACAGGGAGGGATACATTTCATAGAGCTGCCACAGAGAACTCCCTGCTGCAATGCTTACATGTGCTAAACAGGAAGTATAGAAAGTCTTACACAAAATGGAGGATTTAATGATACAACAGTACTTGAACTTGAGTATGGTTCTCTTTCCTCTTGACTCTTGTCAGCAGTCAGGCAGTCAGAGTGGCATTGTGAGAAAGTGAATGGGTGGCTGAATGCTTGCAGCTACAGGTTGATGCAAGACTAAGTTAAGATAGATAGGGAAGGAAGGAAGGATTGAAGGATGTACAGGTGAGATACCGAGAATAAGGGAGGTGGTGGAGGAGAGACAGATAGTGTCACGTCTACTATTCAGGGCTATTTGATGAGATGCCTCAACCAGCTGAAAGGAGGAAAGACATGGAGAGTAAAAGAGTGAAAGACCCAGTTCATCAAGATGACTTGTGCCAAAGAACCCTTCTGTCGTCCCCTCCTCCTCCTCCTCATCCTCAACCCCCTTCACCCATCGCAATGGTAGATAAAACACATTCAATCACAGGGAAACGAGCGCAGTGGGGAGAAATAAAAGAGAAAAGTTCAATCACGTTCTTCTCTCGATTTCAAAGACGGGAATCAGGTTGGATGGTGGGAGCTATAAGGAGTGTTTGAGAACACGCTAGGGTGCTAAAAGGAACCTTTCATCTATTCAGCTTCATTTGATGCCACATATTTTATGACATACTTGCACAGAGAAAAGTCTCCCAATCGAACCAGTAGAAGGAGCAACTCCACAACCCAATACATGCAGGACAACAAGTTTGTCTCGGTTTGGTTTAAACAACATAAAGTTCAAGTAAAACACACAGAGGAGGAGAACATTAAACATCTAACCCTATCATTATTAGACGGTAAACATTAAATATCTGCTTATTAAATCAGTTCAAATAAAATAAATAAAATCTGACCACAGCAGTCAGTTTCCTTTCAGTTCTTTAACTTAAGTATTAAGTTAGTAAGTATGAAGTTATTTCAATACTTATTTTAAATATTTAATTTGAATTTAGAAAGGATTTAAATTTGATATTTAGTCGTTGCTGTTCAGGCACTTTGTGATGCTTTTTTAAAACATATTGATAAATTCAAAGTTAAAAGAAATTGGTTTCCTCTGTAACACGTGCTCCTCTGTCACTGCTTCCCAGCTTAAATGAAACCCTTCCCCCTGTTGTACTACGGAGATGTCACTTATAGCTCAGCATGGAAAGATTTGTTACGAAAGCTTAATGTCCTGCACTTTGTAAGGTATACTCATTTCCTGCCCCCCATTCCTCTCCCAGTTGGCCATCGTTACAAAGCTGCTGCCCGGTGAGGCACTTTGAAAGCCAATCACAGATCAGACCCCAAATACAAGAGCTCTTTTACTTCAATTACATACTTTTTAAATATTATTTTTATGTATAACATGATCGTAATTTTGTGTGTGAGCTTTTCCAGCTGCGACTTAACATATCATTTAGAGGTTGTGTGTATGTGTAATCTGTGTGTGTGTGAATAATCACCAGTTAAGCCCCAAACTGTTTTTGTGTCACTATCTAGCCTTAATAAATCTAATCTATTCTAAATCGATACCTTAGGAGAAGGGACATCAACAACATTAGGAAGAGGAGCATCAGGTACCAGGCTGCAAAACCAACCACTTCCTTCCTGTAACTTGGATGATAAGCGAAGGCAGAGACCACATGGATGTTGACGGCATTAGTGAGTACAATTTTGTGTATTTTAGACTTTGTAAATGTGATGTTTCAATTCTTTCTACCATGTTTAACACTCAATTACCCCCTTTTGTTTACCAGCTTCAGTTAAAAGAACATTCTTAATGGTTCTTGCTGGTCAAATGAAGTTGGAACAGTAATCTCATAGTTACGGAGCAGCTTCGGATTATATGCTCTGAAATGATCTAATTTATCAGCACAGGCAGAGAGAAAATACCTGTGCTGCAGCTGGCTTTTGTAGGTGAAACGCGGCATTTAGACGGCGTAACTCTGTGTTGGATTTCTGTCCGTTAATGTGATTGGAGCAGATCAAACTCAGACCATGGTGTTATGCAGATGTACTACTGGGTTCAAACATAATCAGATTAAATGAAATGCCAACAATTAATAACATTGTGATAAATATATAGCTAATAAATATTTTAATAGTAAAAATTTAATAATAATGATAATCATTTTAGTATTTAGCATTCACATCAGTAAAAATAATGTATTTCATGCATTTCATATATTTTACTTTCATAGTATATTATTATAACTTTAACTTTCATTTTTGTTTCATTGCTCTTTATTAAGAGAATAATAACAATTGTAAAACAATCATAGCATGGATCCACTTCAAATGGAAAATCATTAACATTTATATAAAATCTAGCTTTTGATTCCTTAAATAAAGGTAAAAATGGGCAAAATTAATTTGTCTGCCAGCATTTTTCTTCCTCTTTCTTAGAATTGTGAACAAAATGCAGCTAAAAGCAAAAATCATTTTGTTTTTGTTATTTATAAGTTGTGTGGATCAATATCTTTTATAATGTCAAAATGAAGAAAGTAGAAACCAATAAATTGCTACAGGCAGGGTTTTGTAAAATTAGCTTTGTCTTAAAGCGCTTGTTTGTTTTTCTTTAAACTTTACTGGTTGCAGAAACTTCCAGAGAGAACTTAACATCTGAATGAATGGTGAAATGAAGCATACTGGAGGAGTAATAACACAGAGGCGGTCCTGAGCAGATATAATTTCTCCCCAGCAGGCTTGTGAGACTGAATCCAGGCTGGAGTGCAGCTGCCAAACCAGCAGAGGTTGGCAGTCTGGGTAACAGCTGACTGTGGTCGTGTCTTCAGCCCAGCCGGCGTGTTCGCGCTGTGGTGAGTGGTCAGACTGGGAGCTTTAGGAGCCTGTTATTCTCAAATTGAGTTGAACCAAGTGGTTGCGCTGAAAGGAAGCCAGCGGTTACTCTGAATGGAAGGAAGCAGACCCAGTGATTTGGGCAGCTGGGATTATGGTTGTTCGTTTTGTTGCAATGTCTCACAGGGGTTTCATGTATTTTTCTGTAAATGCAAAATACAAAGAATAATACAAGTCTGTTTCAAATACACCTGTCAAAAGGCTGGCACGTGTACACGAACATGCAAGCGCAGAAGCTCACCTTCACATCTTGCTCTGAACAAACACAGGACAGGCTTTTTAACTGCATCACTACAGCAACATGTTTCTCCATTTAGGATGAAGAAATCTGCATTAAAGCATTCCTCATCAGGAAATAGTCATTCCAAAATGGGGTTTACATGGAAAACATGTTAATTCGTCTTCAATGATGCTTTGATCTAAGGGTTGGGAAGGGTTCGGATTGGACATACGTATAAGTTTAAGACCAAATTTATTTCCATAAATGTAATTAAACATAGAAATCATAAACAGTATAAACGTTCTCTGTAAAAGTCTGTATGGGTCTGAAATGAGCTTTTGATATGAATAATTATGATATATTAACAATAAAAATAGAAAGTGAAATTAAAATAACAGTGACAACTGTCATTATTTATCCTTCTTAATGAAAGACTTTAAACAAATGCTTTTTATGACATTCTGGATAACTGACAGAGGTTTTTAATTAGTGAATATTGATTTATTTTTTGTTTGATATAGCAGAATTCTTTATTTAATAAATGCTTAAGATTAAAGTCACTAGGTTTGCAAGTGAATAAATAATTTTTTTAATCTCATTTCAGCTGCTTCTGTCTGCAACCGGGTTCTTTCAGTCAGAGTAACCATAGGTGAGGCTCTATCTGTTATCATATGATCAAACCTGTGTCCCTACCAGGCTTCTTGTTGGGCCATAGCATCAACCCAAATGTAAGGTAATGTGGGACCAATGTTATTGTTTAGGTGACTTTTTGCTGGGTATCAGCTGAATACCTGCCTTCAGATGTTAGGAGACAGGAACACATGAACAGGAAAAAGAATTCTGATGAAAAAAGCTGCAATGATGCAATTAATGTGAGATGGACTGCCATATACTTACTAAGTTTTTACCAAGTCATGAAGCGTGCTGGAGAAGGAAGCACAATGTTTAACAACACGGGACTCTAAGAAACACACTGGACTTCTGAATTGGTAATAGGACACTCAGAGGCTGTCGTCCTCCTTGATAAAATCTGATTTCTCTGTGCAGAGTGGGTACAAAGAGCTCTCATTCCGGGGTGCAAACTAATCATTACTAAGTGGAATCGGCTCTTGTAGTAAATATGTGACACAGCTACACGGGCACAAAAGACGCCAACGGCAGCCTGTCATTCTCCTCGATGAACCGTTTCTATGGAGCTTCATTTAGAGGAACATTAATAAATGTTGATTTCCATGTTCTAAAAATATGAGATCTTATTTCAAGTAGTATAAGCACATTTGTTTTTTTAATATATATATATCTATATTTAATGATAAAAATGTTTTTTACACTAATATGTATGCAGAAAAAATACACTTCCTTTTTCTTTATCTACTTTATCTCTGATTTTGTTAGTTGAATGTTTTACACAATCTAAACAAATGGGTTAGCCTGAATGAATGCACATAAGAGTGTGTGTGGTAATGTATTGTAAATGTCTTACATTTACCTTGCTTTTAATTCTTCCAGCTGTGCGAATCATGAACCTACTTCAGGTTTCAGACCTTAAAGAGAGTGAGGCAAAGATTTCCCAGACACTAAAAATAAAGGGTCTGTGCACTACAGACATGCCAGCTAATTGATTAGTCGATGGATTGGAACAGCTATGGAAGGGTTATGCTTTACTAATGCAGAGCTGTATTAACAGAACAGTCCTTCAGGAGTCCGAGAGCGAGAGAGAGGAATATTTGTGCAGGTCTGAGGGGTAGCAGAAAATTCAACTGAAGCAGAAGAAGTTAAACAGCCTGTTAAATGATAAACGTCCAGTTTTTATAACCAGCTTCAGCAATAAAGATTTTCCATGCAAGCATATGCCTGGCTATTTCCTGCATTACAATTATAATTAATATAATAATATAATTCTAGCAATAATCTCACATTTAAACAGTGAAAATACTCAGATTGAATCTCCCTTGAAAGCTTGTGTGAAGCAGTTTGAGGAAATGTGCCACCAGCTAAACCTTTTTAGTGAGTTTAGCGCATTAGCTTACATGTAAAATGATGAATCTACTCCCATGTCACATCTTTGCATATTATACGACATTTCTTACATGTTTGAGCATCTCTTTGTTAACTGGAGGAGCAAAAACCTGCAAAAGTCAAGAGTTTGAAAAAGATGCAACTTGCATCACTGATGACATCATTATCTGCTCCCTCAGAAGTTGCAAGAATAGAGGACGGCTACATATATTACTGCTGGCTCACATGCAACCGGCTCATAGGTTTGACACTAACAGCATGTTGGTATGTCATCTGAAATTTATTCTCAACATATGCATTAATCAGAGCAACAAAGATGTGAATATCAGTTTATATTACTTACAAAATAATAATCTACTAACTAGTAATTATCTCTTTATATATAT
>JBAMIG010000025.1:3117989-3133561 GCA_037177335.1 Kiunga ballochi
AGTTTCAGCCCAAAACGTTTTTTTAACCCAAAAAATTCTAACCAATGAGAAAGAGTTGAGTGAAAAAATGACTAATCATGAGCAACACACACACACACACTGATTATGGCTTGAATAAAGACTTTTGCAGTCCACATGTTTTCAGATTATGACCCTATTGAAATGAAAAAGCCTTGAGGGCAAAAGAGCAATTCACTCACAGCCACCCTGGCTAGTGTATTTCCATCCACAGCAATGGTTGCACATGATTTCACCACAGCTGACACCACTGTGTAGGTGTTTGAAAATGCACAACTTTATCCCTTCATTTACAGGCTTTGGACGGAGCGCATGTTTCTGTCCTACCCCCCTCCGATAGTCAAAGTGGATTTAATCATTTGAAAGTAATCTGAAAGTGAAGTGTAGAATTGCAGAGCATTACCTAACTGTTACAAACACAACCCCTGCAGAGTATGTCATCCTACTGCTGCACGGCAAAGTTCACAAGTCATGACACGCCAAGATGAGAGGGAAAGTACACCACACAAAAGATAGCATTTTATTTACACAGAAAAACAGACTTCTCTTTATTTACTGCATTTAAAAACGACCTCATCAACCTTTCCATCCTGCTGTTACCACCTGGGACCTGGGAAACTCCATCTGCAGGATGCTGGAATTTGTCGCTCCATTCACAGTTGGTTTCTGGCTGCAGACTCTGGCTGTAAATTGTGTCAGGAACTATGGTGAAAAATCAATAATTTCAACAGATTACAGCACACCAAGTGGAGTCTGGTGTGTGCGGAGAATATCACCTTCTCAAGTTTGCAAAGGTTTTCCTGGCCTGGAATTACAAGAGTTGGTAGGAGAGAGGAGGCGAGGAATGAAGAAGAGCGCATGCTGACACAAATCAATGCATCACTTTTTAGAGTATTAAAAACGCACCAAGGATTATAAACATAGCAAAATTAATATAAACAAATCAGTTTAATTTAAAAGGAATAAAGACCATGCTCCCATTAGTAACCTTTAAAATCTCAGATGCACAAAAACAGTATATTTACTACAATAGCAACATATTCAGTTGTTGCCTGTGTGATTTTCTATGTCAAAGTAGATTTATAGTTAGTTATATCATATATTTTATCAAGTTGTATCATAATTAACACTGTTTTAGATATTTACTTCTACCATATTATATCCAGAGTGAATTAGTTAAGTTTTATTGCATATAATGAGCGTGCAGATGGTCGGTGATGGTTTTATATTGGAAAAACGCTTAGAGACATTTTCATGAGTTTGCCGTTTATAAAAACGTAACACAAAAAGCTCCGTTATAATGTTTATAAATCTAGGTTCAGACACAAAGTTGGACTTGAACTTTCTTGTGTTACAACCCCCCATGTGCAAGTCTACAAGGACAAGTGGGAAATCCTGGTTAATGTCTCTCAGTTTTTTTTTTTATCATTGCACAAGTTTCATGGGAAATGACCGTGTGTGTTGAGGCCAGCGGGTCCTGAATTTGTGAGTTAATTGTGTTTATCTGTTTTTCTGTTATGACAGTTAGAGATATTATTGTTGTGTGTGTGTGTGTGTAGCGAGTGACCTAGGAAAGTGTGCTGGGTCTTTGTAAGGACTTACTAAGTACAAAAAAAAAGTTAAAATGACAGATGTTGTCCTCTTTGCTTCCTGTTTCTATGCACATTTCACAATTCAAACCTAAATGCAGCTTCTGTATCTCTTTTACAAAATAGGCATCTTAAATCAACGTAAACAAAGTAAATGTTAGTGAAAGTCAGTAAAAGTTGCTTTGATTGGCCATTGATACCCAGCACAAAAAATACAGCTGCGATTGGAACAACAAAATGTCAATTCCATAAAATACATGGAAGCATAATCACATTTGGTTATTGCTGCTTTGTGATATGCATATTGCAAAGACTAAAATCATTATAGCTGCTTGTAATTTCTTTGCATTCATTCAAACTTTTTGCTGAAATTTTCATGTTTTCTTTGCTAAAAAAAGTGACGTTTTTCCAGTTATTATTGATGCATTGCCCATTACAAAAAGAGCTTTACCAACTTCAATTCTAATGAAGTTGTAAAGGAGCAACAAAGCCGAAAACAGCGAGACCTAAAAAACACCAAACAGATTCCAGCTAATTTATTAACCAACATTAAGGTTAAACATTAAAATTAACAATTTTATGATTAGGAATAAAACAGCACCTTGGAGTCTCTCTCAGTAGGAATGGCCAGATGTTCAGAAACTGCACAGCAATAAGTGATATGTTTCTAATCATGAAACTATGAAGTTTAATCATTATTTAATCATCATTGAATGGAAAACTTTATTGGCGCTCTCTTTAAAAGCTTGCTTCTGTGTTGGGGGTGCATTAATGCCCATGGAACTAACAAGTTGTGCCTCTACAAGGCCTCTATCAACACTGCAAGGCACATTCACATAAGTAAGCAACATCTGTCCCATTGAGACACCATCTGAGGAAAAACTCACAACTGTCACTAAGACATCCAACAATATCGCTTTGTGGTGGCGGGTCAGGGGTTCTTACTGTATGCCTATTTTATAGTGTGCAGTTGCCCTCAAATGTATTTACATCCTCCCATTATAGAAGGAAAAAAACCACTGCTGTCACTGCAAAAGGCTGAAATTTAAGTATTAATAAATAAAAATGGTATAAATATCATGACATCATTTTCTAATTCTGGTTCAATAGAAATATTTATAAAAGAAAAAAATCAAGCAAACAAATGTAAAATAAATGGATGTCCAATATCATCAGCTGATGTTTGCATTAAAATGTTATATCTGAAAATATCAGTATCAGTTCTTTTCACATGTATGTTTTATATTAAACTCTGCTCTAACTCAAAAGGACTAAATATAACATAGGCTATGTATAGATATGTTTATTTGTTTTTTTGGCACCACTTGCAATAAATCCTGTGGCTGTGACATCTTTAAACCATGCATTGGAAATCATTGGAAATACATTAGCCAGGGTGGCTGTGAGTCTATTGCTCTTTTGCCCTCAAGGCTTTTTTTCAGTAGGGTTATTCACAGGTTAAGAAGTCCATGCACATGTTTTGGAATGATTTCAAAGTGTCTGCAGATATATAATATATCTTATTTATCTGAAATGTTTTTGTTTTTTATATCAGATTATATTTATATTTGAACAAGTTGAACAAAATCAGCAAATCAGATATTGGTAAAAAGCCCAGTATAAAACCACCGTAATAATATGTTACTTCACTCCTAAACAAATGTATTTATGAACAATCATAGCCTTAGCCCACATCTAGCCATAGCCTGCATCTATAAACAAATGCAGTTAGTAACACAGTAATACCTAAATGCCTTACTACCAACCCTGTTGGGTGCCGGCCCTTTGAAGCATTTTGGCTCCACTGTCATGGCCACTGCCTGTTATAGATCTATAAAGGTCCTATATCACATGCATCGGAGTGTCTCCAGGGCTCAAACTCTGTTAGGTGAGCTGTGGGTGCACGCTCAAAAAGCAATTTTTTGGGACTTTTCGACAAGTGTTACCGGCCAAATAAGCTTTGGCAAAAGGCCAATGAGGTAATAGAAGGGTATGGACACATTGCAGGACGACTGTCAGTGTTTTATTTCAATGCCGTTTTTATTGTTTTCATTTCATTGAAAATCTGTGCAGTAACAGCAGAGACATGGATGCATGGCATTAAATTTCTTAAAGCAACGTCTTATGTTTTTGTAACTATTGAATAAAAATGAAAATAAAATGTATACATCAAGACAGACCAGCAACTATAAAACATTTAGTGGTTGATGGAAGGGAAAATATAATGATAACACAGGACCGTTTAGCAGCTAGAACGCTTGGTCAGACAGTAATGTCCAGCAAATGTCCCATTATTTATAAACATCTTCTAAAAAAGATGCAATACTATGTGATAGTTAAAATTTCCCCATCTGAATTTTGACATGTGTTGCTGCCATCTATTTCAAAATTAAACTAAGGTCTATTTTTCCACACCTGATATATTTTCTATCTTCTGCTGTAGATGAAAATTGTGTTTTCGATGTGCAAATCATTGCAATTTGTTTTTATTTGTGCACCCTGGGTTTCATCATTTAACCAGATGGAATGACCTCTCAGCACCAGTCATCTTGTGCTAGCGTTGTGCCAGCCGTTCTTTGATGTGCACATCTATTCACTGAGCTTTGTTCTACCTGGCTGTAGGCTTGCTCATTACTCATTACACAGAGGCTTATTAAAGCACGCAGCTCTGTGGATGGATCAGGGAAAGCAGACTCGGATGTGTAGGGGTGGGGCCAGTGAGGCGAATGGAGATTATCAAACACCAAGTCTTCACGCCTCGCTGTAGCTTTGCTTATTAGAACACAGTAAAAGTACTTTTAATGAGTCACACTTTACTGCTGACTGATAATACTTTGTCGTGTACACACCATAAAAGCTAAATTATATTAACCCAACACAGATGAGACCAATGTGTTAGATTTAAGCTGAGTGTGTGCATGCTGTGTTGTGTTTGTTAAATTGACATGACATCATTTTGCATTAATACGCCATTTTAACATGTTTTAACGCATTTAAAAACTACCATGTAGTAGTTCAGTTGTCTGTTTATGTTTATTTAAAAGACTGGGTGTGTTTAAAGCCAACATAAGGTAACAGCACCACAAAAAACTCCTCAACTGTTACAAAGTGACTAAAATCTGACATTTATTGTCCTTATTTGATCCATTTCTGTTAGGTTTATTAGTATAAAAATTACTTGAAAAACCATTGCAAGAGCTTAAGGTGTGGTCTCAACCAATAACACACACAACATATAAACATGAACACATCCTATACTGCATAAATGCAAAGTAAAATCGGATTTTTTTTATTCTAGTTTGAAAGCCAAATTATTCATTTTTTTTACACACTTTTATGATGTATTATTATATAAATGTCATATTGCATTGAGTTTGATCAGATACTAGGTATCGGTTTTGTGATCCTGTTGGGATCTGTAGCTCCTTTCAGGTTCCTTCTTCTGATCCGATGGTAATAATTTAATCAGCTCCACCAGCTTAACAACTTCCAAGTTAATACACAAACACACTTAAATACATAGCCATGTCCATAAACACAACTTATACATGAGAAGTCTGAGCAAATGGATCCCAATGAGACCTCAGACAGGCCACACTGCTGTGTGATGGAGCAAAGAGAAAAAAACAACTTGTTCTTGAGTATGAAGACCCACAGTGTGAACGTGATTTAAAGTATATCATAGGTTTCCTGTCAGTCCAGTTTCCATAATAATCTTAGAAGGCATTTCTTCCATCGAGCACTCATGCTCAGAGAGAAGAGTGAATGATTTTTTAATTAAAAAAACAAACAAAAAAAACTTTAATAGCTTTTCATCTTGTTTACTTGTTCTTCTAGAAATTGCTCCTCAAGTGTTCTCTGAAAGCTCCAATCTGCCCAAACCTTCATAAAATCTTTTTTTTTTATATTGTTGCCATCATATTGCACAGCAGATTGTTTTTCCTCCCCTAGGTGCACCATAACGCACTTGCCACAATGAATACAACCCACAACATGCTACACAATAGCTGTATATGAACACATTCAGCATTCATTTGGAGATGGCCCCTCCAGGTTCTGCAGATGAAGATAGCAAGGTGACAGGTTGGCCAGGAAGCGAGGCAGGAGGTTGAGATGGAGATCAGGTTTTTATAAATCTCATTTCTGCTGCTGATTTATCAACTCGCCCCGGTCCCTGTCAGCCACACACACATGTGACCAGCATGGCAAAAGGCTAACTCATTAGTCTGCTTCATCACAGTTGGGTGGTTGGTGTATGTGTGTTTGTGTGTGTGTGTGTGTGTGTGTGTGTGTGTGTGTGTGTGTGTGTGTGTGTGTGTGAGGTTGTTGCATGTCCAGACATGGGCACGTTCTGCCTTTTGTCTCATTTCCCATTTTCCCTTTCTTCAATCAGTCTCTTTCACCACTTCTTTCCCCTTCTTCATTTTCATCCCTCCTCCTCTCATTCTCTGAGTCTGAGTGGTGGCCTCTCCATCCAGGATTTAATTAAAGCAGTTTAAATGGCCAGGGGTGATCGTCATCATGTCATCCTCTTCTCTATCTCTCTTCCTCTAGAGGTTAATATCAGACTAATCCAGTCTTACCCCCCTAAGCCCTTCCTCAATAATGCAGAGCTTCTCTCTGGCCACCAAGAGAAGGCGCCTTCAACGAAAACACAGCTTAGAGAGCTCAACTTCAAGCTGTCAATGGCAGACACACCCTTATCTGAGTATGCTGGGAAGACCTGCTCTGTGTGTATTATTGCTAACTTGAAGCTATTCTCTGAGGGGGCTTGGTTGATATGGCATGCTGTATGTAATCCAGATAAAATGATGGAATACTTTCCAGGGTAGTAGCAGAGAAATGTATTACTTCGGAGCTGTATGTGAAGGCACCGGCGACTTCTATCACTCGACTCTGAGAAGGATCTCTCAGAAGTGTCTCTGTGACCGTTAGCTACATGCATATTTACTCTTATCTAGTCAAAAAGTTATCAGAGGGAATATGAAATACAAACAGATTTACAGGCTTCTGGGTCCTTAAGATAATCTCATAACATCATGTTTTCCATGTATACCTGCTCCAACACACTTGACTCTAATGAGTAGCTCTGCAAAACTTCACCGGGTTTTGGATCCATTCAACATAAACATTCATGGTTTGTCTCCAATTGATGGGAACAGTGATGCGTTCAGCAAACATCACCTTATTTTTCCAAACTGCTTCCTATTAAGCAAATGCTTATAATCCAGTATTTTACAGCATTTGGTCATTTTAGGTCTTTAAACTTGAACTAGATCAGATATGACAGCTCAACATTATAATTTCCCTCAGACGAAAATAAATTATTTTCTTTATTATTGTACATGTAAGAACAAGCCTCAGGCATCATGGGGGTTCATTCTACTGCTGTGCTTCCTAACACCATGGGCCTGCACGTGCACATTAAAGCACTCTCACCCAGTCTCAGAATATCACACCGTAAATGTTCATGTAACCTGCAATTTTCAGATCCACCTGCTGAATGTGGTATTTAGTCATTAATGTTTACTCTGCCTTTTTATTATAATGATTACTTTAATGAGGAACTCATGGTAATGTCCAAGTCACCTGGTTACTAATATAACTCACTACCCTTCAGGCTCACCTATAGGTTTTATTTCAGCAGATGTAGCACATGCTTCCTTAGAGCAGCACATCTAAAGAGGTCTCCGCAGCAGCCTTATGCTTCATAAACTACAGAAGGTTAGAAAGCATTATTCCATGGTATTCCTTTTTCCTCTTCTCAGTTTTTTTATGTGCACATGGAAACTAACTGCAGGCTGCTGACCCAACTCAGGGGAAATTAATGATCCATTTGTCCATAAAACCATTTTTTATGATATTTGGAGCTCGGTGTGTGAGACACAACCGTCACTTAAAGTATATAGATGTTTTATTTGCATGTTTATTACTTTTTTTTTTGTTTCATTCATTCTTTTCTCATTGTTTGTCATCTCCTTGTCTGTCCCGTCTCTGCACATGGCTAGGACTTGTAAAAGGTCTTCACCTTTTACGTGCATTTCTTGGGCTTTTACCTGCTAAGTAGGACAAGTTCTTACATGGTAATCACCAATGAAATAAGGAAGCTATGAACTAGCTCATGGTAAAAAAAAAATACATCGAATATAGAACCAAAGTAGGACATCGGTGAACGAGGTCCATTGTCTGCAGTGGTTTAAAGTCCACTGAGGAGGAAGAGCAAACTTTGATAAGAGCCTGTCACTATAGTGTATATGTGATATTATGTCATATAGTTTCATTATAGAAGAAAAAAAAAGAGAAAAGAGAGAAAAATAATTCCACAGAGATAAATCTTTAAAGAGAAAACAGCTACTTCAGACCAAAGGGAAACAACGACAGCCTTCAAAGCTGCATTTGTGACACAGAATAGTGAACATGGATCACAAATAAAAAACATCAAACATATCTGGAAGATTCTTCGGTGATGCATCGGTTTATACACCGTTCTCAAAGCTGCTTCTGTTCTCACTCAGATGTGCAGCGACTGAAAGACGCAACGATGCGTCCCCCCCCCACACACACACACACAGACCATAAACTAACATTATGCACAAAAACTTTGTGAAACACTTAAATGTTGCTGTTCTAATCACAGAAAATGTGAAAAATTAATCATTTTCAGGTTTTAATTGGACACAACTAGCAGATGGGAGAATTTTCCTGTTGCAGCACCACATACAGCATATAGCTCATAGGCTGGCGTGTTCAAGGTGATTATTATTTATTTTATAGAATACATTTATTCTGTTTAGCATCGACAAACATTTAAAGACAGTTTGTCTAAATACAATGTATCATCTTAACTAAGAATGGAATGTGCAGGCATTATATTATGCTGATCCAAGCACTCCTACAGTCATAATATCATCAACGATTATTAGCCTGTTCTGTTCAGTCCCTCAGGGTTCTGCTCTGGGCCCATTAGCTGTTCTAGTTATATACTCTCCACTGAATGCAGATAAGAATTTATTCTTTAGTTGCTGATGAAACACACCATTGTACAGCTGTTGTGCAGTTTTCAAGTTTAGATTTAGACTCATTGTTCTGTGTGCAGAATGGAAGAAAACAAGGCCGTTTGCAGAAAAGGATTAACTGCAACCACTAAAAACAAACAGAAACAAGCAAATTATGGTACACTGTTTTGTTGAAACAAAATAATATGTATGAAATAAAACTTGTGTTCTAGTAAGTGCTGCATGGTTAAATGGTGTTAGCCTGGTAAGATGAACTCTTTTTCCACTTTGAGGTTGGTACACCAACAAACACGCTCTGACATTGTTCACATGTTGAAAAACATTTAGAAAACCAGCTGCCATCCTCTCCTCCTTTGTATCACTGACAAATCCCAATAAGAACAAGATCTGGCTTTAGGGCTCACCCACACACCATAACAAACTAAATATCAGCCATAACTACGGACCAGGGCTTCTTTGCAAAGAAAACAATCACATCCAACTGGATTTCTTTCAAGCTAATAACTGCTGCACCCTCAGATTTTCTGGTTTTGGCTATTTCACATTTGAAGGCTGCGAGTAGCAGTGTGATTGCAGGTTGTTCAGAATCAACTGAGTGTATTCTTGTGGAAAACTGATCATCAAATATCTTCTCACTACGAATCATATTGATTTTGATGTGTGTGATAATGTTCAGTAAACACACAGTAAACAATAACTCTAAAGCGCCCTTTGGCAGAATCCAGAAATGAATGCATTGATTAGCTGCTAAGCCTAAGCAGCAGACAGAGAAAAAAAAAACTTCAAACTCAGATATAAGAAGCTGACAAAACCTGTTACTGTTACAAGTGCTGTCATGGTTTAGGTACCAATAACATAATGCATTTTTAAGTGTCAATGTCACTGCGATTATATCTTGACAAGTCAGAAATCATCATAGTAAACTTTAAAGCCCCGATCAAAACTGTGTTATTTAAGCAAAAGGAAAAAGTATCCTCAGTTATCATAGGAAATATGCCTACCTGGTAGTGGCTCACACAGTCTTTTTATTACCATATTTACACCATTACTGTTTACATTTGTTGTCCCTGGAGACAGCCTCGGGGACACAACGTGCTGTTTCTGTTCGACTGTGTCTCATGCTGGAAAGCCTTCTAAATTGGTAACAGAAACAAGATCAGAATGCACAACTTGGTTTTAATCAGGGTTTGAGATGATTTCTCATAGCATAAAAACTTTGAGTGCATGTCATAAGAAAGGACATGTGAATCCCTGTTCTTTTATTTCAGGTTACCCTGCAAAATCCCTTTAATTTAGCTTTAATTAGTTTAGTACTTGGGGAAAGTCTAAAAGCTCTCATCAGTTGTGCTGCTGTAATTAGAAGATTTAAAAAGCCACAGCTTGCCTACATTGCACAAGAAAGGGCATTCACAAAATTCAAATTGAGTGAATGAAAATATCTTCAGGTGTTTTTTCGTCATACTTTTTATACACAGCGTCTGAGGAACACAGGCAGAAAAGGATGGTAATTTGCTATTAAACCAAGCACATCTAATGACCTTTTCACCAATAGCTTTGCTTGTGAGTGTGCACGTGTGTGTGTTTGGGAGGAGAATCAGGTAGTCTAGGGCTGCTAATGAAGACAGGAGTATACACGACAACTACCAATTAAAGTTGTCAGAGCCGCGGCGTTCCCAGGGTTTGACAGTGCAGCCCCGCTCAACTGCTGATTTTCCTTTACATGCCTTGCAGCGCAATTAGATCCTGGTGGGTGTGGTTGGACAGAAATTACCTCATGTGCCATCGTCTTTCTCCTCCTTCCATTATGGATTTATAGCTGGTGGAGCGTGTGTGTGAAAGCAGATGCAAGCACAGTACCCATCAGGCACAAAGGCATCTGAAAAAAAGAAGGAGCACAGTCTCCAATTAAAAAAAAACTTTGGTTCCTATTAATGCCAGCAAGGGCCAGACATGCAAGGCAACCACACAAGTTTGCACACAATATCACACAGACATGCAGGCACAATTTAATAGAGGTTAGAATATTTACCCCTTCAACCCACTCTTTTTCAGGTCCCCCCTCTCAGTAACCTGGAATCATCTCCTCAGAGAATTAAAAGACTACATAGAGGCTTCATTTGCTAACCAGCATGGCTAATAACCGCTTTAGCCATAGACACAGCCATAATTGACATTTTGTGGTTGTTCTCCATAATTTATGACAGCGCAGTTGATAGGGAGCGATTACCATTTCACCAGGCTGACCTTATCCTAATGAGAATCTCAGATTTACATCATGAAAATATATGATTGGGGTTAGTGTGACACACGGGGCTAATGTTAGAGGAGCAGTTTATTACAAAAGAGAAGAAATATACAATTGGTTCGTGTGTACCTATTAATCTCTTTCCACTGAGTGCTATTTTTACTAAGTGGCATTAACAAATTACAATACGCTTGAGGTCTATACAGCAAATCTGGTTTCAGATCAGACTTTCCTGCAAGATGTTTTACAGTGCTGCGATGGACTTGCGTCCCGTCCAGGGTGTACCCCGCCTCTCGCACGTTGGCTGCTGGGATAGGCTCCAGCCCCCCCGCGACCCCGTTAGGGACAAAGCGGTGGATAATAGATGGATGGAGATGTTTTACAGTGTCATCCTATTAACCTAAACCACTAACAAACTTCTCAACAGAGGTCTGATTATATCCAGTAGAGAATCATGACACAGATCTTTTAGTGTTTCATTAACGTGTGATGGTTCCTGTTACAGAACTTGTGTGTAGTTTGTAGAGTTTGACTCATACTGATACTTGAATCAGATATAGGCTACTGCCAGTCATAACGGGATTGGTAAGTATTACTGTTTAAATACCACAAAAACAGGAATTAAAATTCTTTTATTTCCTTTGCATTGAGTTGGTAGGAAAGAAGCTGCTGCACCCGAGTCACTGTTGTGCTAACATGTAGCATTAGCCTTATGCTAGCAATCTGGCGATCACTCGCAACACGTCTAATATGCAGGGCAAACATTTTGTGTTGCTGCTGTGTGAAAGAGTACAAAGAGTTTGTTGCTTAAAAGGAAATAAAAAAGCATATTTGTAGGAGAAAGTTAGAAAGCCATCATAATAACAGAGTTTTAAAATGTATTGTTCTGGATGAACTGCCCATGTGCATTTTGGAAAACATCCACTGTCAGTCCAATTTTTATGTTTATTCATAGAAATTTTTCTGAGTTGCCTGTATTTTCTTAATTATAAAAAGTTGTAGCCATCATTGGTTTTTTTTATGTGTGGACTTGTGTCAAATCAAACAAGTGATGACTGTGTGTTCTGCATGAATGATGCCATTGTGATTACCCAGTTAAAAGCAAATGTTAGTTTTTAAAAGCATCCTTTCACATTTGGTCTTTTTTTACAGCTTTGTTCACATTATGATTTAAAAATAAATGGTTTTGAAATCCAAAGCTACAGAAGGGATTCTGGATTAAAGGGGAAAAAGAAAAAAAAAACAAGACCGAGACATCCAAACTCAGATGTCCTTATAATCTTGGATATCCTGCTAATTAAAACTGGCATGAGTTTACAATCAAAATGTATAAATTAAGTCAGCTTCTGACATCCAAAATGAGTTCAGTTAAGTTTAGAAAACTCCCTTCTTTTCTTTACCACACTGCTTGTGCATAGCCGCAACTCTGCAAGGTTTAGTGTAAAATGGCTGAACAAGCATTGTCTAACTGTACATAAAGACATAATTAGTAAATATAATAGATTGGCTAAATAAATCCCCCCTCCCTCCCATTCAGGGAATAAACTGTAGATGATGGATGGATGGATGGCTGATGCATGACCCATTATTTGCTCCCCTCATTTTATTTTTGTTATAAGGTTTACAATAACTGCTAAAGAAGTCATTTGTAATACGGACATAGGGTTTTTTAATATGGCCCCAATAACTTAAAGTGCAACAGAGTGTTTTACAGAGTATGTATACAATGACCCCATCCTGAATAGTCTCCTTTGGCAGCATATACAGTATAATACCCTAAAGTTGCAGATGCAAGGACTGTACTGGACCTCTGAAAGTATGCAGTAGAACCTCCTTGGCTGGTGTATCCATATAATTTGAGTCATGTGTGTTAAAGAAAACATGCAAGAAAGCCACCATTAAGAAGAGACTTTGAACACCCAGCAGTAAGCACATCCATAGCTCAGTCTTCTGCAAAGTATGTGGTGTCATTGGACAATGCTTCTTAAAATATGAATTAATTTGAGATCTGCAGGAATTGGAGACCAAAGCATCACTCCTAAATAGTGCCCTTTAAATAATTCTTGAACTATTTCTCAAGTGTGGCACAGGGCATACCTAAGAACAGGACAGACGGTGCCAATGAAGGGATGTACTTTGTCTGCAACAATGTCCAGGAAGGTGGCACATGTTGATGTAACATCAACAGGAAGCAGATGAAGGTTTTCCAGCAGAAAATTGACCCAAGCATTGTTCTTCACATAGCATGTCTTTTAATTTGTGGTCCGGTTCTCATTTCCTGACACACTGCAATTTCAAATACGTGTGTGTCTGAACACACCAACCGGTCTGCAGCTATAACTCATGATATGTGCAAAACTGTGATGCATCTGCAATCCAAGCTGCAGTAACTGTTGTATTTAAATAACAAATATTAGCTTTTGCTCCCTCGTTGAGCTTTGGCCAGTCTTTAATCATGTCCTTACTTAACTAGTTTTACCTCCTTTGACCAAAGATGGTAGCTTCTGACCTCTGCAGAGTGTTAAACCCAACAATAAGTGCTGTGGAAATGCTATGACTAAGATGATGCTATGAGTAAGTTAAACTGATTTCACGGTCACTTTAAAGGAAAATTCTGCTTAAATCTGCCACTTAGTCACTAATCTTCAATGTCTTAGTCTCCCCTCCAAATCAAAAATATACAACTTCAATATAAGTTGCCAAAGTTCTACATGCTAGGAGTTGTGAGAATGTGCAGAATAGCAACAGATGCATAGGAGAATGACAGAAAAAGTGGTGGAAATGAAGCTGAAAAGATAAAACCGGGCATGGAAGAATTTGGAATGGAATAAAAAGTATGTGGGTCAGAGTGAGTCTGCACAGAGAACAGATGAAGGTGTGACAGAACAAGATGAAAAGCTTTCAGTTGGTGATTTTGCATGTGGGTATTAGGAAGAAAGACGATGAAATAAAGACAGGATGCTGAGTCAAGATGAAAGCCGAGCCTTTTGGGAACGAGATAATGGTGACCAATGCATTTCCCCTTGTCAGGAAATACCCGCATATGTCTACTTTGAAGTAAAGGTTTGTTAGGGGGAGTCTCTAACCTTTTGAGTCTGTGCTTTGAATGATTTCAGGGCAAGTTTATTAGAGATGTAGGTTGTAAGTTGCAGGAATTCTCGATGTAAGAGCCATGATACCGTAAGCTTCATTGATCATGCAGTTTGTTAGTTATTGTTAGTTCAAAACATGATAATCACAGATACATCTGACTTATGTGTGTTGAAACAGAACATGGAACCTATAGGTCTTGCACTTGTGCTGGTTTTCAGCTCTTTTGTTGTAGTTAGTTATTCTAAATTTCTCTGGGTTAGTTTGGGTCCTTTTCTTTCTGTAGTAAATCTGAATTACCCGGCATACCATCAGGTTTCTACCTCCTGCCTTCCTTTGAGTCCACCAACTCTGTGCATGCTCTCCGGGTTTGTAACAACAACAACAAGGGGGGATTCCTTGTGATCACATCCTCAAGCTAAAACATTAGCTAGCTAAGCAGCTGGAATATGATGAAACTCCATCGTGGAGATGCAAACTTTGAAAGAAGGTCTAATATTTAATTGTGTGACTATGTTAAGACTTTTTTTTACCTTTACTAAAAAGATTTTTTGTTAACAAGTCAGTCTTGATCTGTCAGGTCTGCAGAGCATTAAGTTTTATTAGTTCGCAAAAACTGATATAGCTTTTGTGCAGCCAACACCAACTTTCACAATGTTCAACTTCTCTTCTCCTGCAGCAGCTCCCGCCAACAACAACCTGAGGGAAATAGCTGTATAATATCCACAGAGCCAAAGCAAACAGACCTGGTATCAGACCAGCGGTGCAATGACACATGACATTTTATATTTGCATGGTCTCCTTGCGGCTGAAAATATTAAACATAAATATTATCTGTGGTTGTCAGGCCAGCTCTCATATTGAGTTAAAACTTTAGCATTTAACAGGTCATTAGCAATTACAAGCAAGTGTAAATAAAGTTTACCTAACCTACATACAGAATGAAGGATTAAAAATTCAGAGATAACTTAGCAGAAGGTTTGTGGCTTTCTGCTGCTTCCATCATCTGGTTTAAATAAGCAGTTTAACTCTGTAGTTGCCTGAAATGACTCACAAACATGAATAAATTCTAATTATTGATGGCAATTTTGTAGTGCTGATAAGGTAATATGATAGGAGCGAAAGAAAGGCAGCATGGTAGGAGCAGAAGGTGAGAACGTGGTAGTGCGGTAGGAGAAGAAGGTGGGAACGAGGGAGCGTGGTAGGGTAGAAGGTGGGAACAAGGTAGCGCGGTAGGAGCAGAAGGTGTGAACGAGGCAACGCGGTAGGTACATAAGGTGGAAACGAGGTAGCATGGTATGAGCAGAAGGTCGGGACGAGGTAGCCCGGTAGCAGCAGAAGGTGGGAACGAGATAGCGCGGTAGCAGCAGAAGGTGGGAACAAGGTAGCGCGGTAGGAGCAGAAGGTGGGGACGAGGTAGCGTGGTAGCAGCAGAAGGTGGGAACGAGGTAGCGCGGTAGAAGCAGAAGGTGGGAACGAGGCAAGGCGGTAGGTACATAAGGTGGAAACGAGGTAGCGTGGTAGGAGCAGAAGGTGGGGACGAGGTAGCGTGGTAGGAGCAGAAGGTGGGAACGAGGTTGCGCGGTAGCAGCAGAAGGTGGGGACGAGGTAGCA
>JBAMIG010000025.1:3152337-3163188 GCA_037177335.1 Kiunga ballochi
TTGTGGTTTCACAAATACTATGAAATAAAATATAATGTAACTGGGAACTGTGGCTTTATTTCTGCTCATAGATTTCATATAAATACGACACATTCTGGTTGATACTAGAGACGGAAATGGAGCGCTTAGTGATAGATTGATGGAAACTTACTGAGACATAATGACATAGAGCTTTCTGTTGGTATCATCCACACATAGTTGCTGTGTGAGTGTGTTTAGGCTTAATCCATGCTGTGTGTATATGCTAGACACTCTATGGTTATCACTGGACGCATACCCATCTAACTGGCATCGTCAACAACCGGAAACACATGACTGCACGTCCTCCATAGGGGGAAAGGAAGCCGGGGTACCCGTAGAGAATCCACGTTAATCCCTAGAGAACATGCAAGCTCCATGACAGATCACTGTGTGAGCTGAGGCTGGAACCAGCAACCTTCTCGCTGTGAGACCGCAGTGCCAACCACCAAAGCACCATGCAGCCGTTTCAGTCGCTTATATTCATTGATAAGTGATTACATCTGTTAAACTTTTTCTCTCATACGTCTCTCAGGGACTGTGTCTCCCTCTACCTACATTTCCCAGAATCTTGCCACTTCCTTCATCTGTGTGACGTATATTTTCATGTGACCTTCTGGCCAATCAGATAGGTACACAACTGTTTTATCCAATCAAAGGAGATACACGTGATTGCTTTTATCCAATCAGTGATTGTTTTGATTCATGAACAATAAAATGTCCTGTCCACAGATTATTCGGTGTGCATCTTCTGCTGCGTGCTGCGTGACACTCTTAAACTGCTAAGTGGATCCACTCGCATGCTGGAAGGTGTAAAAAACTCAGATACGTCTCAGTTCCTCATCATCCTGTCTCTCTGCATTTATCGAGTATATATTTTTTTATATTTTATATTTGTGTGATAAACTATATCTGTGAGAAGATCTGTTCATTTTAGTTAAAAAACAGACTTTCTATATGTTCAATACTGACATTTACAGAGTGTCATTAAATGTGTCAGAAGATCCAAAATCACCTACAAGAACGTGTCACATTTAAGATCTGTGATTGGCTGGAATTTACCGGGTCAGCTGGGTTTCATTTGTGTGTCAGAGGACTCATCATCATGACTATAACGGATCATAAGCCCTGATGTGGTCTGAGCATGTGCAGAAGTTACACACAGAAAGCTTTGTGATAAATGCTTGGTCATTTCAGAGAGGAGTCTGGCTGCTGAGCTCCACTGTGTGAGCGGTTCCGGTGCAGGCTCCACTCTCAGGCCATCTCCATCACCGGGCCGGAAGAAACAAGCTTTCCCGCACCCACTCATCCCTCATCCAACACCACCTCAGAGGTAATTAGATGAAGAAGAATGTTGGCCAACTAATATGAATTACAAGAGGAAAAAGAGGAAGATAAAGATGCAACATTGCACTGAAGCAAAAATCTTCACACAAATAAAAAAAAATGTGTAAATATGATTAGTTTTTAGAATAATAATGTCACATAACATGATAAGGTCCCTTTTTATCTCATGTGGGTGACGACTGTACAATAACACTAAACTGCAGAATTTGCTATGGCACCTGAAACCAAACAGTGTTGTCATCAATAAAAACATAAACACAACATCCTGCATAGGATCCAGTCTGACAGTTTAGCTACACACACACTGGCCGTATCAGTAATCAATATTTTCTTATTAAAACCAGCAGACTGTATAAAAGCATTTAAATGAGTATTATTAATGATCAGTTTGTTGTTTTTATGAGGACGGGAGTGTGTTTAGTGTTATTTGTAGTGTGATCCAGACGGTGGAACAGCGGTTACAGCACATTATCTGCTGAATAGAAGAAATGCTCATCTGTTAACATGAAGCCTTTTTATTCTGATTGGACACTCAGTTGGGTCAAATATAAGTTAAATATTAAAATTCTGTTCTATTAAGGGCAGTGATTCTAAACCTGGGTTTGATAAAACCTTATGAATTTGATAAGACAGTCTCAAAGCTGAGGTCAAGACACACACCTAACTCACCTGGTTTGTGATGACACGCCCCCCTTGGCCATCATTGGCTGCAGGTAATCACACTACATTGCTTGGCCTGTGCTGCAGGGAATTTAGTAGCTGGATTGTGTAATTGTTGTGATGGTAAGTCAAGTAATTTCTTTTATAATATTGTTCTCCCTTCATACCAACCCCGTCAAGCGAAAACAGAAAAGATTCATATGTTTAAACAGAACATGATGGGATTCAGCTCCTCACTGCAGGATTTGCAATGCCAAGTGGAGCAGTTTTAGTCAAGGAACAGTTAAACTAACACCTATATCTTTAATTTAGAAAAGAAAAATTAAATATATTTTTCAATGAAGAGTTTGGCGAGTTCAGTACCTCCAGGAAGGTTAAGAACCACTGCATTAAATGGAAGGACTGGTTGTTGATTTTGTGAGATATAAATGAAAATGCTAAATTAAACTTGGAAACAGAAACACAAAGACAGTAGATGAATGAAGGTCACAACAAACACTAAAACAAATATGTCAATAACTACAAACATAATATTATCTTTGACTTGTCTTTATACAGACTGGTTGCACCATATTTAATCTATTTCTTTTACTGAAGTCATAATTCAGTAACAAAAAAAATGTTTCAGGTACTGCACTCCTCATGTCCATCCTCCACTACTATGTGTGCTTTAATGGAGACATCTTTATTCCCACAAACTGAAACAAAACTGATCTGACCATTCAGATCTGATTCCCCTCTGAATAAAACAGCGTCTAACGAAGCAAGACTCGGAGACGCTTATAAACATGTCGCTGGGAAACCGAACCCACAACCTCTCACCTGCAGAGCACTTCCTCTCTTTCAGACTGCACCACATCTCCCCAGACGCTGAGTAAATCTCAGCTAAATGCTGTAATCACTCCGGCTGGACAAAACCTCACAGTAATACATTGGTCAATATTCACCTCAGGGCTAAAGGGGACACTCCTATCAATGCATCGGAGACAGACTGTCTTTAAAGAGACGCTTTGTCCCTCAAAGGAAAAGAGGAGTGAGTGGACACATCAGGTCACTTTTCATCTTTAACTTTCTCCTGCCAGAAAGACAGATAAGGAGAATCCTCTGTCCCCTGATAGTAAGTCTCTGTTTAATGAAATGGCATTACTTCTGATATTGCTCAACCAATAAGAAAGCAAAATATCCATCATGTGACATGCAGGCCAGATAACCCGTCTCATAAAGAGCTTTTACATCACAGCCCGCCCGATGAGAGCAATATCATCACATTTATGAGAAAATAATGATTTCTTCCCTGAATTTATGAGCATATTGTACAGGAAAGGCTCCATAAGAATTATATCAGTACGAAAAGATGAGGAGGGAGACAAAGGGAGAGAAATCCCTCTCCTTAATTTGTTTTTCCCCTCAAGGGAATAAATACGGCTCTGTAATATCAGGCATAAAAGTCAGTCTTGTCTGCAAAGAATAGACCAATTAGTTGAGCTACGAGGAGATGAAACAAAGGAATCAAAAAAGATCAATAGGGAAAACTAATTCCTGCTCTGCAACCACGATCAATGTGAGCTCTGAGAGACGGATGTGAGCAGAGATCACCAGGTCACCGCTAACCTGTCTGTAATCAAAAGGTAAACTTTCATAAGTGCCGTGTTTCCTGGGGTCCCCAAAGATGGTCAATCCAGAAGTGAAAGGAGTTTTTTCTTCTTAGGAAACTGCAAAACAGAACATGCTCCATCAGAAAATGCTATTTTTCTTTTCTAGCAGGGGCAAAAATCAGCGACTATAAGTGTGAGTATTTACTAAGTAGGTCCTTATTAGATGAGGTACATTCAGCAGATGAATATGGGAAGCTCTTAATGACATACATATTTAATATAAAAATGGGAATTATGTTTACAACTCCACAAACATCAACCCTGTCACAAACTCAAAACAAAAGTTGTTCATGTCAGAGCAAAAAATAAATAAAAATAAAAAAAAGAGCCAAGCTGCTTACAACACCTTTAAAGAACAAGAACGATGCGTTATTAATCCCCAAAACAGCTTTAACAAAGATTTTCTATCCAGAGCCTTTGAACGCATGGATGAATTCTTAATTCTGTACATATTATAAACAATCATGAAATACACGTTAACTAAACAATAAGACAAAATAAAGGAAAGCTAATTCTTATTTTGTCCTCACCATATTTATTAGATATTTAATGTTAATTCATTTATAAGCATACATGTGTGTGATATAGACAAATAACCATTATTTATCTGCAAACATATCTCCCTGCAATTATGTTATTATATTATTTTTTGTTTTTATTTTAAATGGATAAAAAATAATTTAAAATAATTGTGGTGAGACGCAACAGCAACCCCACCCTAGTATGCATAGGCCCAGTGCAGCAACCATGGACTTTGGAAACAATTGTAATCACATAGAAATGGTGTTCATCAAAACTCACAATTACACTAAGCTAAAGGTTGAATTAGTTGAATATCAGGCCAACTTCATCGCAATCGCATTCACACTGAGGGAAACTTGACATTCTACACACTGATACACACCAAGTCCTGTGTAGTGAGCACTTTGTGCTCCACTGGTTTCCAGTTATCCATTTGATGGCAGCAACCCATTTAGCCTATCGTTTGGGATCAGCAGGAAGTCCGGAAAATGAAATCCCATCACTGGGATGTCGAGTGGAACATCCAAAGCCACAACACCAATGCAGCGGTATTTATTTACAGGACAGATTGGGTGTAAGCAGCCGAGCTGCTTGCATTACACCTGCATTGCAAATCTTTTTGCCACCCACAAACGTTGCTGACGCGCAAATCACGTGATCAGTGATGAAGGCAGTTACAGGAACGGTTAAAGCTCGCAGAGAGTTATAACAATAAAGTCCATGTATAGTCTCCTACGAGACAGTAGAGTCTCACGGGAATATGGGTTACTGCAGAATTCAGTATCAATTCGGAATCAGTATCAAATGGAACATAACTGTTGAAAGAATCCTTTTAGTAAATAATAATAATAAAACATTTACATAACAAATATGACATTTAATCTACTTAATCAGCCTGATTGCAGAACAGACATGTTTATAAGAAATTTATTCCAAGACAGTTTAATCTGTGAATCTGCAGAACATCACCACGCCTCGTACGTTTATGTGTAAGATACATGCTTGATGGGAATTTACATATAATTTACATTTACTTTTAGAAAAAATATCATAAATCTATTTAAGACTTTTGCCTGTGATGGACAGGCGACCTGTTCAGGGTGCACCCCGCCTCTTGCCCGTTGACTGCTGGGATTGGCTCCAGCCCCCCCGCGATCTCGTAAGGGAATAAGCGGTAGAAGATGGATGGATAGAAGGATGAATTGATTGATTTTTTTGCAAAAATAGAGTCAGATTTCCTCTCTAACTTAAAGATGTGCAACTACAACAGAAGTGGAAAATATCACAGAATTATAGGTGGAGATTTCTGCTAATCAATAAATTAATTGTTATTACTTATGATGCCTTTTCAAAATTGCAGTGAATTGATGCTTTTAGCACTGCAACTTCCTGCAACACAGCAGGAAAAGAGGAGCAACATGACAACAATGTTAATGCTGTCTTATGATAATGGAGGAAAAGAAGCGGAAAAATGAAGATGGGATTTCTTAAAGAGAGGCTTAACCCTTTAGGTGCCGACGTTTTTGATTTCAAAAGGCCATAACTTGAAAGTAGTTTGAGTTAAAGGTATACTGTAAATGAGAAAATTGTTCAGTATGACTCAAAGTCTTTGATAGACCTGAAAATATTAATGTAATTTGCATATTATGATATCAGCTCCGCCGCCATTCGCGGTGTGTTTTATCCGCGGTTGATTTCATCCCTGCTACATTCACCCATATTTGCAGTGTAATGAGCCCTTGTGCAACCTCAAACACATCTGCTGCTTGCCGTTTCCACTCTGGCCCCGCTGAGGTAAAGTGTCTGCGCATAACACTGTGAACCATGGCGTGAAAACGCACTTTCACAAATGTCAGCTTCTGCTTCACTGGACAACTGCATGTCTTCCTTCTCAGAAACGGGAGTCAGCGAGAACCTGAAAAAGTTCTTTGTCAGCAACCAACCTCTCTGCATTGTGAGTAAATGAATAACACTCTTTGGCTCTGCTTTCGCTGGTAATCAGCACAACTACCATTTCTGCGCCATGTGTCTCTGGCCAGAGTGTGTTTTATAAACCTTTTCTACTCTAAGAACATAACCCACATGGCCATCATCTCTTGGTAAAAAGTAGTAAAAAGATTTGAAACCATATCAACAGATACAGCCTGTTTAATTCAGCAGTGTTGCTTGTCACAATTTTGCAACTTTGGCGCCTAATAGGGTTAAGATATAAAGGTCATCGATCCTCCTGACCCACATGCAGAGGGAGGCAACAGTCAGGGTGGTGCCTTAGACTGATTTTAGTCCACCTTAACAGGGTGGGGTGAACTTTTTACATAAGAGAGGAGAGCTGCTAAGTAGTGCCTCACACGGATGGAGTACCTCATGGCTTTGTACTCAAACCTCTTCCGTTTCCTACTGTGCTTAGTCTTAAATGAATTATCTGAAAATACAACATGACAATAGTCCTATCGTGTGCTGCTGAAGCATAAAATGTGCCCCTTCAGCTTGAACGCAGCACACAAATGATAGCACAGATGTCTAACTACTTCCCTAACTAATGTGTATTTTAGCAGACTAAAAATTTATTAAATCTAACTTTTTTCTTTTAGTTCAAAGTTTGACCTTATTTTATCATAGTTGAGGAGCAATAGTGTCATAATTTAAAATGCTCTGGAATGTTTTCTAACAGTAGTCAATATGTTCTCTTTCACTATTGTTACACAGAAAGTGTGAACCGTTTTATAGTATGCAAGTCAAAATCACAAAAAGCATTTCTGCTTACTTTACAAGTTCTTTGCTAATATGAATCGTAATGTCATACTATCTCAACATTCACTATAAAAGGTCCAATTATCGACTATTTTATTTCTGACAGTGTGGAAAAAGCTCATTAACTACACATATATGGTATAATAAGACACTTAAAGTCTATAATAAGAAAATATATTCAAGCATACTTGTGTGCAACCCAATCAAAATGTCTCATTAGTATGAATTCATTTTAATGGCTTCCCATAGAAATGGATCAATTAAACACTGTCATCAAACAAACCATGTCCCATCCATCATGTGGGCCAATATCCCATTTTGAATAAGTAGTGACCCGGCGTATCAGCAAACCAATTAATCAGTGCAAGCCAACGAGGTGACGTTCCTTCACCAGGGTTCAGACAAGCCCACTCAGTCCATTTGGTAGCTCACAGCTGAATGAAGAGGTGAAACCAGGCTGTTATAATGTAATTATGATGTCAACTTCCATTGCTTTGAGTAAAGTGAGGACCTGTGGAGGTTGTGCAGGACCCACAGCTCTCTCTGGCCACTTGTCGTCAAGTGTTTCAAGCTGGTCAAACACAAGTTCTCGCTCAGCGCCTCTAAACCCAAACCCACCTTTACCCCTTTTCTCCATGCTCAACATTTGTCCCCGGGGTCTGGGCTCTCATCCAATCACACACCGCATAAATCCATAACTTCTGCTTCTCCCCTTGGCCCCAGGAAAACACAATAAACTGCACTCATCTTTTATGCATGGTTTTCTCTGTCTCTGTAGCTAGCTTCACTCTTGGTGTGTATCAATCATCACCGAGATGCTGCGGGGCAGTGGAGACACAGAGAAAGAAAGAGTGATGGCGGGTGCAAGATATACATGGTTGCACAACAAGGGAAAATGGAGAGTTCCGTTTCTTTATCCACTGACTTAAATTTCTATTTCAATTTCATCTGCCCCTTCCCCTCCTTCCTTCTACATCTATCTTTTTCTCAAATCACTTTTTGCAGAGAAGAAAACAAGCACATTTATGAATTGAAACTGACCTGCTCACCTCTCACTGCTCATCTATGGCGTCAAGCAAAACAGATGCATGCCAGTATTTTCAACAGACACCTCTTCTCTCGGACTAAGGGGAATGCTTGGTTGAAGGCTGAGGGTGCCGTTTTCATCCTCCTACACAGTGCGGTGTTGTACACTTTGCAAAGATTTGTAGCATGGGTCTACATGGGCCTCATTGGCATGCTAACGTATTCACAGGAAGCCCGAGCACAGCTGGCTCATTCTGGGAGAGGCCAGCAGTTGGACTTGACATGAGAAATGGACGGCAGAAAACAAATGATGTGCTGTAGCTGCAGAACATTACCTGCTTACAATTCAGTGGTAATTCTGTTTATAGAGCACACTTTATTGCAATAGTGTTTCCAGGAGGGACGTCGATAACACTCAGGGAGATAAAATCAGGTATGTCTAAAACGGCTGTTTGGATATAAATATGCATTAAATATCAATGCAAATCAAGCAAATAAATATATATAGTTTTTAAATGTCCTAAATTACTTAACGTGAGCGTTAGGTTAGGTAGAGTGTTGTTTTTTGTGGTAACTCAAGTTACTTTCATCCCAATAGTACCAGTCATGAACACTAACTAATCATTTTCAGCTGCAAATATATGCTCTTAACTTGCAAGAGAGAGTATATAGAAGCCAAAATACAGAGACTGCACAAACATTTTGGTTTGCAAATCGAGTTTAATCTAAAAATATGTTTAGCACCTCTGGGAATAGTTAGGTGTGAGGTCTGAGGAATCATCTGCTGCAATGATCTGCACATTGACTGAACATCAATGGGATCTGTTAGGTGTCTGCATGGTGCACAAAGGATAACATAAGTCATGCTACCGCAGCTGGTACACTGCTGCTGTCTGTCTGTCTGTCAAGGATGAATGCTGGAGATTTTCAGGTGAAAGTCAGCACTGTTTGGTCCAGACTCTTTCCACAGATGCTGTTCACACAAACATCACAGCAGGAGGCTTTCAACTGGAGATGCACTCTCCCAGTTGGAAATGCAGGGGAGGAGGTGATGGGCTTCAGCTTTTAGAGACTGAGTATACCATTGCTGCTACTGGGGACAACTGCTCTTCTTGTTTTAGCATTTTTTCTACTTAAACTCAGCTTGTTCAGCCTTGTCATCACATCTACAGAAACCTGTCATTGACCAGGCAGTTAAATCCTAAAGAGCAGACCTGGTAAAAATGGTCTAAAATATGCAGGAGGCATTAACTGTTACATCGTCTGAACAACATATAGGATAGCAAGAGTTTTTTAGGGCCTGTATTTACTTAGATCGACCGATAAAAAAAATCGGAGCAGAGTCCGAATTAATGCAGACGCGGTTCCGATCAGCTTGTAGATTGCACACTCTATCTTTTCCCTCATTATAGAACAAGAACCACAGATACTTGAACTGGACCTCATTCCAAACCTAGAGAGGAAACTAAACCCTTTTCCAGCTGAGGTCCATGGTCTCAGATTTAGAGGCGCTGATCCTCATTGCAACAGATAAAGTCAATAGAAGCACATCATTAACAAAAAGCACAGACCCAATCTTAAGGTCACCAAACTGGATCCCCTCTACACCTCAGCTGCACCCCAGAAATTCTGTTCATACAAGTTAAGAACAGAATTGCTGAGAAAAAAAAGTCCAGCCTTCACTGGAAACTAGTCCTACTTACTGGCACAACCTACTAATCGTACAGGGATCAGAAAGGACAGTCCGTACAAGGAGCCCCCTCCCCACAACAGGAATCTCAAGGGGACACGATTTAACACCTTGTCCAAGTGAAGAAAAGACTTCCATGACCCCTGAAAGCCCGACCTCTAACCTGGAATATTCATTAAAGTGTTGTATTACAGCTGTGTTTCATCTAAAAAGAACCAATTCAACTTCAATTGTATAGCTCTACCTTACGACAGCATCATCTCAGGGTGCCTCTTAGACATCATATTATGCCAATTCATCAAAAATAGTCTAGCTAAGGGAAACCAAAAGATTGCCTTAAATCTTGATTTTGATCCAATCCCCAGCCTGAGCACGAGGCAACAGTGGAAAACTTTCCCAGGAAGACAAAACCTCTGGCAGAACCTGGCTCAGGGAGGGCAGCCATCGGCCTCTACTGACTGGTGGAGAGGACAGGAAAGACAGAATAACACTAAAAAGAAACATTGTCCTAAAGTTAAGACAAACTCCAATTCAGTTAAAAAAAACTGCAATAAGAACATTGGATCATATAGAAATCACGGTGTTTCATGTCTACATCTATACCACACAACTTCTAATTGCCTCATGGCTAATTCTTGTCAAGTGTTTTGGACAAGTGGGCTTTTATAGGAGAGGTTATGCTTTACATAACTACTCTCGGCAGGAAAGTGTTCATTACTCTGACCTCCCCTCCTTCCCTCACACACACACACATGAGCAAATCCATCACAAACAATCAGTCAGTCAAACACACTTTTCGTTATGCTTTTAACTGAACCATTTCTCACCCTTCACCTGGAGTTTCACAATGTTGCGCGCAGCAGGAATGCAAATACAAAACAAGATGCTTTGCAGTCATAATGGAACAGTGTTAGAATAAGGTGTTTAAAAGCTTCGAGGTAACTGCAGCAAGTGTGTTTGCAGGTACATCAGGGGTTGAGTGGAGGCTGCAGGGAGGCTAAGATTACAGAGCAAAGCCCTCCTCTTCGTCCCTCAAGTAATAACAGTGAAATGAGACTGACATTTCACTCTGAAAGACATATACACAATCTGCAAGTCACACATGTACGCACACTGTGGGCAGGGAGACCATAGGACCAACACAAAGAACGTGCAAGAAATGGCACACACACACACACACAT
>JBAMIG010000025.1:3163442-3183564 GCA_037177335.1 Kiunga ballochi
TATCTATAATACACATTCATACATATAAAGTGGCATAAGACACGTAGACTGTACAGAAGAAAGAAACTGAAAACATAATAAATACAATCTTCCACCAAACTTTGAACATACTGCAAAACTCCACTTTTCTTATATTTTCAAATTATTGAGGATTTAAACGTTTAAATGTGATGTTTGTTTAACTGTAAAGTGTGTAAAAACGTATTGTCAGGCAATATCTGAACCCAGACGTGGACATAGTGGAATTAACAAGTAAAAAGGTTTGAACATTGTTACTGATGAGTTTCGCTGTTAATTTTTAAAAATTGTTTAACTGTAAGCTATCATTTCAATATGTTGGGATTTTATATAATTAAACATACACAAAGTGGGCCGAATTAGCAAAGCCATATTATTTTACTCTATTCATATGTTACGACCCCTTTTACTACAAAAAGAAAAAAAATGTGTGATCCATAAATACAGCTTCCAGTCCCAATTTTCTAAAGCCTGAAATTATGATTTCAATGGAAATGATTTCTTCCTTTTCCATTTACCCCACAACAAGAAACATTTGACACATGAACCTGGGTTGTTGGTTGAAAAGAATAGAAATGTGACTTAGGCATTTAACTATTTAAAAGCTGTGTTATGTTCCGTATAAATTTCATTTTAACTGCAGAATCTAAAATGTGATGTTTAATGTAATTCATGGTAAAATGCAGAGAGATTATAAATACTTTCTACTGTAACATTTATTTCAGTTTTTCTTTTTAATCATTTCATTTAAACAATTTATCCCCCTGTAATAAAATCCTTGATTTATTGTATATATTAGTAAAAATAATTGCTCAACTCTTCTGCATTTTTGACGTGTTTTCTGTGTTTTTTCACCAAACAGCTTGATTCGAGCTTCATGTGAGAGCCGTGAAATCTGATGAAATCTTGTGTATAAACTCTAAAGAGACACAGAAGTGAGACATTTTAAGTAATAAATCAGACTTTTTAGGCAGAATGATGATGATCCATTCTTTTACCAGTCGTAGAGTAAAAGCATAATTGCTTTCTCATATGTAAAAAAAAAGTGTCTGAAGTTGAAGATTTTAAGCATCAGCATTCATGAGATGTTACACATTCTTACAGATTTCTGTCTGTTGTACCAAACCTCCATGTTTGTCCAATTGGAGAAGGCGGCTGTGCTCAAGTCAAACAAAAATAGCATTTTAACACCATGCTTGGTCAAAAATTGAATCAGCAAACCTGCACATCACAAGCCAAACAAATACAAGGTACTGCCCTCCGGACTTTTTACATTCATGCTTAGTAAAGCCTGTTAATAAATGTATGCCCCATTTCTATATTTACCTCCTCTTTTATCCATCCATTCAACATTTTATAATTCACATAAAATATGGGAATGTGTGTACGGAAACCCGGCCATAGATAGACAAAGGCAGAATGGGAAAACAAAAGAAAAGATAGAGTTATTAAGTGCATATTAATGTTTGCTCCTCTCCTCCATGGCTTTCTCTCCAAAGATCTCCCCGTCGCTACTTCAAGCATGAATACTTAATCACACACCAAACACTGTTTAATTCCTCTCCCCAGAATGCAAGGATGAAGTCTGCGCCAGAGACGGAGGAGAAAGAGAGGAAAAGAAAAAAGAAGATTGAAATGTCACAGAAGCAATGCTGGGATACTAATAAAGCTATGCAAATAGCAATTAGCAGTGCCAATAACCTCAGAGTCAATATCAAACCACCCAGATGGGAATTTCCCAGCACCAGGCTCATGAGTTCATAGGTCACGCTGTGAATGACTTGAGATGTGGGTCCCAGCTCAAGCCAATAAGTCATGCAACGGCGTTTCAGGCAAGAAAGCATAAACGTCTGCAAGAACAAAGCGAATCAGCTGTTTATATCTCAGTAAAAACCCAAACGTATACATATCAGCACTATAACTGGAGTGCTCTTGCTAATTCATGAGCTTAGCACTAAAAAAAAAAATTATCTTAACTAAGTTCATTTTGATTTGAATGAGAAACTTTTTATATTCAAGAAGATTCTGAGCTTAATTTTTTTTTTCCTTTATATTCTTTCAAAGACGTCTGAGATAGAAAAACATCTAAGGCTGAAGAAAAGCTTTGTACTAATACTTTTACTGCAACTCAGGAGATAAAATTAGCATAGACAATTAGCAGGAAAAACAACTCTGGCAGTTTCTCTGAGCTTATGAACATGGGTGGCGTGTGTGCACGTGTTTAGTGCGTGTGTGTTCTTTGCAGAGAACATGGCTCGACAAGGAGGGACTGACAGGTGCAACAATCGCACTCCTCCCGTGAAGCATACCTTCACAGCAAGATATAATCTAATTGGAAAAAAATGACACTGTGTAAGTTTGCAAGTGTGACAAAAGGTGCAAATTTCTTCCAGTCTAAGGAAGTGTATTGTGATTTCATAAATATGCAACTTTTGCCTGGAGCTGCCGCTTTTCTAGGCTGATGCAAGGATCTTTTACAAGGGGAAAGTGTTTAAAATTACCAAAACTATGTTTTGTTCATATAATTACACGTATTTTGGATTTTGGACATTTTCCAAGGTTGCCAAAGGCTGCTAAATCAATAGTAATGAGAAATATGTTGCAGGTTACACTACTGTACTAAATCAGTCATTCAGACCTTCATGAGATTTATACTGTCGTCTCTAAGAATTGACGTCTCCAGAAGGGGCTCATCGATATGCTTAATTCAACAGAAGTGATTGGAGCAGCAATTTAGGACTAACTGACTTTAAGTGGAAACTTTACATATTTCAACCCAGCCTCGAGGCAGAATGTGAGCTAGCAATGAAAACTTCCTCCACTCCAACAATAACAAACACTATCTCACTGTTAGGTCAAATAATCATTAATCCATTGCTAGAACCACAGAGTGTAAGAGACAGGAACCAGAAGTTATCATTTTATTTCATTACAAACACAAAGTTCTAATGCAGTATGTATAAAAAACAACATCCGTCCATTCATTTTACATACCTCTTCATCTGATACAGGATTGTATCAGACCTTTAGAAACATGTTTTACTCTCCACCACAGGATGGTTTACTGCAGACCAGACAAACACCAGTTACTGGTTAATGCACAACAGCTTTGGTTTCTGGTACGTAGCTGCTAAATATGGAGCTGCATCAAAGCCTCGAGGTTATGGTTGATCACATTTCTTTTAGATATTCAAATCATTCACTCACACACGTGCATGTTTTGATTGTGTTTACCTGTAATGCTGTGTGATGCACTTTGTTTGATAACCACCTTCCTGTATTTAGGTCACTTAAAAAGGAACAGAACCTGTGTCTGTAGGTGTCCAGATTTGTATACATATTAAAAAGTCCAAAATGAGGAGAATTTTCTGAACAGACTGAGATTTGAAGCAAAAAGTTTGCTGAGAATGTGCCCAGTGATTTATTCACTCCTCATTCGCACAGCAACCAAGGTATTTTCTTTTGCCACAGCAAATCATCTACTTCCATCTAACCTTATCCTCTATCCACTTTTCTCACACTAACTGCTTTCATGTCTTCCATCACATCCATAAATGTCCTCTTCGGTCTTTCTCTGGGTCTGCGCTCTGTGGCTTCAGCTTCAAAACCTCTAACATGTGCCGTCCCTCTGATGAACTTCTTCTCATCTCACCTGGAAAGAACCTATACCTCCTGTCTTTCCTTTAGTGCTACTGTCTGAACCATACAACATTGCTGGCTTTACCACAGTCTTGTACACCTTTCCTTTCATTCGACCTCATCCTCTTTTATCGCACCGGACACTTTCCTCCACCCTCTCCAACCTGCCCATACTCACTTCTTCCCTTCTTTTTATAAATTTCCACAGCCTGTAACAATACCGTTCTACTTGGTTCCCTCTTATTCATATGTTTCCCTTCTTGCTAACTTTCATTCACTCTTTTCCAGGGCATACCTCCACCTCTCCAGCTTTTCTTCTACCTTCCACCAATGTCATCTGTAGATATTATAGTTTATGGAGATTCCTGTCTAACCCAGTGTTTCTCCATTCTGGTCCTCAGCCCCCCATGTCTTGCATGTCATACACATGTTTCTACCCAACACACCTGAATCAAATCCATTGACCTGCCCATGACATTCTTTGCAGCTTGCTAATGAGCCACTTATTGAATTTAGGTGTTTTAAAGAAGGGTTGTCTGTAAAACATGCAGAGCAGGAGGGCCTGAGGACCGGAATAAAGAAATACTGGTCTAACCTAATCTGTTTATCCTGTAGCGAACAGGAAGGGGCTCAGAGCTGAGCCTTGATGCGATCCCATCTCCACCCTGAACTCTCTTGTTTAACCTGCAGCACACTTCAGCTGTGTTGTAGTTCTCATACATGTACCAGACTGTCTTATGTGTCTTCTTCGGCACTCTGACATATACTTTCTCTAAATCAACAAAGACTCAATGCAGCTTTCTCCAATGTTCCCTGTACGTCTCTATTTATAACTTCAAAGAAAATATTGCATCTGTAGAACTCTTTTTTTCGGATGAAACCATACCGTTGCTCTGAAATACTGACTTCTCAGTCCAGCTTCCACTACTCTTTCCCATAAACTCATTGTATGACTAATTATCTTATTTCCCAGTAGTTGCCATGACTCTGCACACCTCCCTTGTTTTTAAAAGTGGGCAGCGTCACACTTCTTCTCCATGCCTCTGGCATCTTCCCACTCTCTAGGATCCTGTTGAATAACCAAGTCAGAAGCTCTACAGCTCTCTATATAGAAGTGTATCCCAGTTCTAAGTTAACAGCAGGGATGGTGGACTTTTTTAAGTTGAACCACGCCCAATCTTAGGATGTATATGCCTCATTTCTTTAGGACGTTTTACGCTGGATGCCTTTCCTGCAGCAGCCATCTGCATCCCTCTTGTGGCTGCATTAAAATTAATCAGAGTATAAACTACAGAAAATAAAATAGGAAACCAGACAAAGTAGAAGTTAATGTTCCATAAAAGAAGAAAAATGTACAATAACACCTAAAACAGGAATACAATGAGGGTGAAACCCCAGGAAGTGTTTAGATAACTTAGTGATGTCATCTTTTCACATAAAGACAGTCTACTAATACTAAACTACTTATGTGTTAAAACTATAACTTCACTCTATAATTAGGTCTAAAGCAGGATGATGCTGAGTTATGTGAGTTTTTATTGCAAGGAGGAATCAGTGATGAATGAGATAACTTTGTTGGTCGTCATGCCAGTGTTTCATTTACACTGACTCAGTCGTGATGGACCAATACAGATATATCATTAGCTATACCGTTAGCATCATTAGCACCACACCTCCAGAATGCTCAGAGATGAATCAAGATTTCTCAAAAGTACCTGTATTGCTGCCTCCAGAAATGCAACAGTTAATATGCTGTCAGATATTTGCACATAAATAAAGCATCCAGACTGAGGCTATGAGAAGATGCGGGGGCGGGATCTAATTAAACGTCATTAATTAATCCCACAGGCAAGTTAACTCACTGGCTGCCAGCCATTGCTGTAGCAGAGAATCCCGTACTGCCAGTGTTTTGTAGTATTTTGGTTCATCTTTTGGGCCTGCGTATTGTTGTGTTTGAGGACAGCAGATGTGGAAGGCTGATTTTGCCGGGAGCCAGCATCTGGGTGTCTTTGGGGTGTACACTAAGAGCACATCCACAATCAAAGGTGTATATTCCTGGTCCAGAAAGCAGAAATTCTGTCTGGCAGCAGTTCTGACCAGTCACTAAACAGCTGCATTAGTTAGTAAAACTTGGCTGGACATTTACTTTCTGGCACCTGGATTATACATCTCTGTTTAAAACGTGGTGGGTGCAAACACACAGCACACTTACTGAGTGGGTTTTGGGGACATATTTAACCGCTCACCCAGCCCAATCAGCTTTTTGTGTACAGAAACACGAAAAAACACAAAAGAAATCTTTTGACGTCGTCAGCAGTGGCATTAGGTATGCACCTTTTGGCGTCTTTGACAGTGAATTGTTTGGGTTCAGAAACACATCTTTGGCAGCCGATGAGTTCAATTTTGGGAGCATCTGAAAAGCATTTTGCACCTGTAGCCTGGAGAGAAGAACAGCAGCTACTGATGAGTTGATTTAGTCAGACTGAGTTTCCAATAAAATGAAAAAATAAAACACATGATGGTTGGTATTGATGTAAATAATCGGTCCAAATGCCACTATTAGGTAATGAAATTGACACTGATTACTTTAAATCAACATCAGTTACACTGTAGCTTGTTATTGGTATGTTTCTTGGTAACCGACCCATAAAGACACGGGTTTGTTAAATGGTAAAATTAGGTTGAGGTAATGGGATAAAAAAAAAAAAACAATAAGTACAATATCAAACAAGTCCTTGCTAGAAGAATTTGTACTTATAAAGAGTTGAAAAGTTTGCTTGGAAAAGCTGATTTTATGCGAGATTAAGACCGTCTTTGTTATAGTGCAGTCCCCTACCGTGTTGTTCCTCTAATGTTTGTTCTTGCTTGTGATTTAGAGCATGTTTTCTACTTCTCCAGGCATCTAAAATGTATTTAAATGAAACAAAGTGTGAAGAAAAATCAGTCTGAAGCTGAAGTGATTACAGCTCATAGAGTACATTTAGCCTGTGATTAAGGGTCACAAATGGGCATTGCATTGCATCACAAGTGGAAAAGATCGGCAGCCACATCCATCTCAAAGCATATTGCAGTGCATTATGCAAACCCGTAAAACGTTCTGCGCAAACATACAGTACAGCATGGAAATGGGTACTTAAGCTCAGTAAAGCAGTTAACATGTAAAAGTAAACAAAGTGATCTTCAGTCGTTCAGTGTGTGAATCTACAAAATCTAGACAAAGAGAAGGATTACCTCTGATTTGTCTTGAGCCTTATAATCGTTCACATAAAGAACCACAATGACCTGAGTTCGACACACACGCGCTTAAACACACAAGCCCTGTGCGGGGGCCACTTTTGATGTGCTGTTAGTCCGGGTGCATAAAAATCAAGAGCAGCGTGTAGCCCGGGGCTAGCAAGACAGCATAAGATCCACTGCCGAGCAGAGACAGAGAAATGCAACGGTGAGTGAATGTGTGTCGATATTTTTGAGGAAAGGATCTAAGTGTTTACAGAAGGCAGAGAGGATATAAAAGCATAACGTGGGAGTTTGTCCCTCAGTGGATTTCTGGGATATTTTATCTGCTTCAGAGACAGGATGATTTTCAAACCTTTCCTGCTGTTGATAGAGCACTTGGTTTTTCTAAACTGCAGATAAGAAAGCTTCTTCAGCTTTGAGATTCTTCATGCACACTTCCTGCTTTTTCATGCCATGTGCACCAGTATGTGCAGGTTTTTTAAAATGTAAGATACATGCAGTTGTCGTGCCCTTCATGTTTTCATGCACTCACACTTGCAGTATTTTTCCCTGTGTATGTGTTCAAGCCTCATCTTGACTCGAAGGAGGCCCGGCTGTGACACAGTTGCCTCTAATTACAGATCAGGCAGATTAAAACCTCAAGAGCAACGGGTCTATCAAAATCTCCCCTGGAACTCCTCGTCCACACCTTTCCTTTGCGATCTCCCCTCTCTGTCACTGTTCATTGCCACGTGTGTTTCTCTTTTCAATCTTTAATCTCTCTGTACATCGCCTGAGCTGAGAGGAAGACTACATTAAATGTCCAAAACCTCTACCAGAAAGGGTAAACATAAATAAAAAATGTGAGAGGCTTCGATTATTTATCTTAACTCTCGGCTGTTTTTCTTTTTTCTTTTCATTATGTTACCTGTATGACACACTTCATATTTTACATACTTATTTTCAGGACCTGGGTGGCAAAAAATGGATTCACCAAGAAAAAGAAGTAAATGCCATCATCAGTAGGCAGAACCCTAAACTATGAGGTTGTTCACTTCATAGTAGTGATGGTAGGTCAACATATGTGGAAAGGATAGAAAAGATAAATGCTAGCAATAGTAAAACAACAATAATCCAAAATTGTAATTAAAAAGATTGTGCCAGAAACAATCACCAGGAGAAACTGGGGGAAGGTGGAGGCAGCTTGGCGATGTCAACTCAGTGGATATGAGTGGAGCAAATGAGGAAGAAGCAGTCACTGCTCCAGACAGGCAGCTGAATAGACGGAAAGAAGGATAGGAGGGCGAGAAGAAGGAGGAGAGGGCTGGGGAGAGTGTTATTGTGAGCAGCGACATGTGATGGCAGAATCTGGGTGCTGGATGTCACTTTGGAACAATCGGGACTGACATCCCAGTTGGTGTGCTGTGGGGAAAAGAAATTTGCCTTCCAGGGCTGCAGCATGCAGCATTTCCAACCTCATCATACTTGAAAATAAATGCTGTGCTAAGACGCAGAATTTTTCAGGATGTGTCATCACAACTAGAAACAGATCCATATCATCAGTTTTACAATAAGCTGATATATTTCTGAGGGATCTGAAGGGTTTCATGACTCAGCTGGAAGGCATGTGGCTGTACAGTATAATGATAATGACAGTATGACAATTCAGAATGACAAACTGTTTTATTCATAAATAAATCTGAAAAGACTAGGCTATTTATTTTTTCCATATATTTACTATTTATTACCATGGAACAAGTAAAAATTATTACAGTGTAATCTCCTGCTGTTTGATGGTCACCAGGGTCCAGGAGACCAGTATCATGTGGTAAACAGCATTATAAGTGAAGTTTCTGCCATAAAGTGATGCAACATGTCTCAGAAACAGTCTGTATCAAATATGCGACATCCAGCCATAAGGGGTTAAACCGGGTCAGAGCTGGTTTTTTTTGTTGCAAAAACAGACTGGGATTTTGTTACAGTGAGCAGTTGTGAGCAATTAGATTTCTATATTTGTGCCAGAGAGCTTTGTGTTAAACCATCCCAGTCTGCAAGGAAGGTCTGTCATTGGAAAAACAATTTAAGAGAGGTGGATACACCACTGACAAACTGTAATGACAGTTCATTAATCTATTGGCCACTCAGGCCTTGATACACTCACTCCACAGCAGAGATAAAATGTGCTGCCTGCAGCTCATTGTTCAGTTGTTACACAACTTCCTACCAAGAGGAAACACATTAGCATAATTGCATTTTGTTTCTTACCAACATTTGCTCCTGTTACTGCTGAGTTACTATTCCGTTTACATACAGCGCTCCAGTATACTTACACATTTCAATCTCTCTAATATATTGCAGATTGTGATTGCTCACAGTGGTACAGATTAATAACCTCATTAAGATGAGTGATTTGACACATAGATTAAGGGAGGTACTAAATACATTTGAAATTGTATTGATTTCGGATCAAATTATTTTTGAGAGGATCACTTTGTGTGTGTATGTTTGCCAGATTGTCTAAAAATGGTTCCTGAGAATTGGTCTGTCAGGACGTCTACCCTAAAATCTGGATCACATGCTGGATAAAGTATTACCAGTTTCATTGTGGTGTTCATTGGAATCCAGGATTTATTCTGTTCCACAAAGATAGTTTTAATCTCTTCATTTTCAAACTGCAAAGATGGAGATTAGATTTAAATTCTACCAAGTATGTTTTCAAGGTCAGAGAATTATATTTTCATCTAACAGCTTTTAAACTTTGAGAAGCTGGTTTTGTATCCCTTGTTTTGTTTTACAGTCATATTTTATTCTTTTTCTAAATTTTACTGGCTTCATACTTTCTAGTTAAGAGTTTAAATTTCAGTGAAAACAATCAAACCTTTTGAATATTTTAGTTGATCCTTTAATTTGGATACTAATGTTTTCTGCTAAACCTTTTACTCTCAGAACGTAAAAAGTCACAGAAATCACAGAATAATGCAATAACCTCTCAGCTAACCATGAATAAATTCACAAAATTCTACAAGCTTGCAGATTAGATTTTCAAAGAAACAAAAAAATCTGATTAGTGCAGCAAAGTCACCATTACCAGTTCAACCAAACCAATTTTATCACCTTTCTTTAGTGTTTATGCTTCAGTTTTATGCGGCAAAATTGGGTAAAAGAAATTAAACAGAACTTGAAAAGCATTAGCCAGCTTCCAGTAAACACATAACTTTGAAACTATTTATCCATTCAAACAATGACAAAGATCAGAAAATATTTCCCACACATGGATATCAGTAGTGTAGTGATGAGCTACCGAGTTGCAGAAATGCTATTTGAGAAATGGCAGAGGATGCGCTTCTATAGGAGTTTAAGCTAAATGTTAAGATGTGTACATCCAACTAAATGAGTGCATCTGAAGTCCTGTGTGAATGATAAACTGTAACATCATGCTCTGAGTAGATACTTGATATATTAAGATAAATAAAATGCTAAAAGGGCTAGGATTGATGAAAAAAAGTTATTCAAATAAGAGTGCTTGTCTAGTTTGTTTTATTTAAAGGTACAGTTTGTAACTTTTTAGGGTTATTATTAGCAAAAAGAATCGCTGTCATAAATTTGTATTTTATGT
Organism: Kiunga ballochi; assembly: GCA_037177335.1. Taxonomy (NCBI): domain Eukaryota; kingdom Metazoa; phylum Chordata; class Actinopteri; order Atheriniformes; family Pseudomugilidae; genus Kiunga; species Kiunga ballochi. The sequence continues at coordinate 3,173,932 of JBAMIG010000025.1, forward strand.
CCAAATACAATCAAATTGGTTTTGAGAAATATGAGTACTGTTAAGAGTTGCCCGATTGTGTTTTGTGCCTGGAATTTAGCCAAAGTTAAATGAACTTTAGATGCATGAACAGTTTGTGAAACCGTTTAAGTTTTTTCCTTGGATACGATTTTGTATGAAAAAAGTAAATAAAATTAATTTAAAAAAATTCACTTATTGCCAGAACAGACAGGGACTGGTCATCTGATAAATTCTGAAACATAACCTGTTATTACTTTATCTTTCTTTTGTAACATTTTATTTTCAACAATATTTTCCAGTATTTTTTATTCCTGCGGTTATTTGTGTTTTTCCTGGAAGGCAACAAACTTCCTGGTAGTTTTTTATGTGACGGCACAGGTGTCAAACCTTGCAAATGCAGATGAATCACAGTACATTGTACTCATCAGATCTTCTCAGAGTTTCTATTTATCATTTGGTATTTTTGCTTTTATTGCACGTTTACTTTGGCAACATGAGCTTTCAAATTTGAATGCATGTGGGAGACATAAAAATACAACACATAAATGAGCGTACTTTGATTAATCTAATACTCTAATCTACAACAAGCATCAGTGACTGTCTTTTTTATCAACAATATCCTCCTGGATATATTTCAGTGAGTTAATTTAGTCTAGTCTAGGTCTTTTTGCGAGTGACCCTGACTGTTAAAGGATAGCAACTCGTCATTACATTGCAAGAGCATCTGCTAATCTATTGCAGCATAAAACATTTATTTAAATTGTATGTATAATAATTAGTTTATTGTGAGTAAATGTTGCAAATATGAATTCAGTATGAGTCACTAACATTAGGTCACACTTCCTTTTTTTAATTGTGTAATTTTTCATTGCCTTCTGAATGGGGCCCTTTCTGCTCTCATGACTTTCAGAGGTGATTACCAGACTGTGTGTAAGTTAATTTCCATAGGTGTTCAAGCATTTGTATGTGAAAGTGGCCTGTGTCTGTCATCTAATACCTACACCGGTAATCAAAATCTGTGGGAGGAAGCCAGAGAACCTGGATAGAACCCACGCTAAGACGGGGAGCAAGCGCCACACAGAAAGGTTACTCATCAGACCTCCCCTAGCCGAGGCTTGATCCAATTACCTTCTTCCTGTGAGGCCACAGTACTAAGCAACTATGCCACGGTGCAGCCTGTGTTGTGAATTATGTGATTAATATTCAACAAGTATTGTTTTTCTTTTGTATCTGTAGTATTGTGCTGCTTTGCTTTGTTTTGTTGTAGTTTATGTTTGATGTCAGTAATTTGAACTGCACCAGCCGCCCATCCTCCTGAATGTTTAGTGCCTTGGAGCGCAATATTTTCCCTTAAACTCCATCTTTCCATCTGACATCTTTTATGTTGGATCCTCTAAGCTTACCGAGCTGCGTCTTAACAGTGTTCGGACAAATTCCCCTCACTTTGGGGGGAATTTGATATCTGTCCAACTCTACCACAACTAAAAAGCTACAAATGAAAACGTCTTGAATTTAAAAATATGAGTGTTATGAGTTTTTCCAATTTAATGTTGCTCATAAGATAATATATTTCTTTTATTAGTGTACAACTTAAGATGATTTTGGAACAAAGTGACTACAGTAGCTACTGAATAGTTCCAGTGATGAAGAAGATAATATCAGAATGACAATGTATATTCTCATTACCACACAATGCCTCTGTTAAGCTAGTTTTGAATCATATAATTAGTTGTGCATGTTACTGAAATGTCACATGAATCCTTTTTTTTAAAGCAGATTTATTTTGTTTGCCACAATCTTTCAGCTCATCACTCCATGTGCAAAAAAAAAAAAAAAAAACCTAATTAAAAAACTGTAGCTGAGCCATTTCAGACAAATTACAGCAAGAAAAAGATTTTTGGGGAAAAACATAATAGATTGAGAAAAAAAAAGACTGGAAAAAATGTTAGCTGTTTTGTAAGGAGGTGCTGTCAGGCTGACTCACAAAGCAAAGGGGGAAGAGTATTTTCATCTCCCTGCTCACTCTTTTCTTTCATTGCCTTGTCATCCTTTTCTATTTCCATCTCACTCCTTCTATCACTCTTTTCTCTCCTGCATTATTCTCTCTGTCAGGAGTTGTCATGACAAGGCTGTTTATTTCTAACGGTTGACATTTTGCCCCGTGCTTCTTGCCTGAAAGAACACATCAGGATGAATGCTTTACGATTTTCAAAGGAACATCTTGTTATTAGCCAGCGTTTCCACATTTTAACACACCGGGCACACACACAAACACTTGCACTAATGCACCAGCACACACACACACACACGCACACACACACACGAGCGTACTGACAACTGCACACTTGAGCGCAGAGGTGCATTTAAAAATGGAAAGATCTTTCGGGCTTCTTAACCATTCATCTTGGAGCAGAGAAAAGCAGGTTTCCGACTCCCACATCATGTTCAACCCTCAGCTGCGCTCTCCCCTCCTTTTCTACACCTCTCTCTGATTTGCTCCATCTCTTCCCTCATTTGAGGAATCAAATTATGCCAAAGATGAATAAAAAAAGATGTGGGCTATGGACCAAATGTGTGTTAATGGGTTACAGGCCAATCGGTGTGGTGCTCTGACATTTGCTCTCAAGTAGGATTTAGATCTATTCGCTCATTCACACTATTCTCCTCTACTTCTATCTTCTCACTCTAATTATTTTATGCATTTCTTCGGCTTTGCCTCCTTTTTTCTTCCCTGTTGCTATTATTCAATTTTTTTTACTATCACTTCTGTTCTCCCTCCATCTTTTTTCAATTTTTCCTGCCTGGGTTTTGACATTCTGACCAAAGCTGTATTTAAAAGGAGACCAAAATATGCTAGTACAAACTGCTGTTTGTACTAGCATATTTAAATGTTTGTCATCTTAAAGCTGAAAAAATAAACGGCATAACATTATGCGCATAGAAAGTTAATGGCTATTTAGACTCATACTTACTTTTTTCAATTGTTTCACATAATCTTGCACCGGAGACAAATGGGACATGAAATAAGAAGCTAAGATCATGAAGGCTGTTTAATAATTAGTGAGTTATTCACATTTACAATCACAAAGTTACAGAAAGAAACTACAACTTCAACACAAAGTGATTAGCTGGAAAGAACAGAGCAGTTTTATGTAGATCATTGTGTTCATCCTCTAGTGAACACTACAGGAAACACACAACTTTAATATTACCTTCTGCCAATGTCTGTGTCTGTCCGTGTGTACGTCTGTCTGTGTGTATTTCTGTGTGTCTTCCTGTGTGTCTCTGTGTTTGTCTGTGTGTAAGTCTGTCTGTGTGTACATTCTTGTGTATGTCATTTATTCTCTGAGGAAGGTGACAGTTAAAAAATAATAACAGGAGCCTGAAATGATTCCTTATTTAGTTGTTGCTTGTGTGAAACCAGTAACCTGATGAGTTAAGCTGAAGCTGGAGCTTACGTTAGCGGTTATCGAGTGAGAGGTGGGCTACAATTTGCTGTTTCGCTTCATGGCAACCATTCTGACTGCAGCTAACTGAACATTGTTGGAACTACACTGGACTGTGTTTCACACACTGTCTCTTGGACAGCGGTACTGGAGCAAGGCAATAGATGATTTAATGATGCTCTGGTGCCGACTGAAAACTAGAGGAAGAGATACTGAATCCAAATGCGTACACTTAAACTGATGTAACCTGCCACAGCAGGATGAAGTCAGTGCTTCACTCAGTTATGTGGCTGCACTGATTTATATCACAACACATTTAAATTCTGCTTAGTAATTATCAGCTTTTACGAAGGTCAACAAGGTGTGTTTAAATGTCCTCTTGTAAAACGTTAAATGTTCAAGTATAAAAGGAACCCAATAATTCTTGCCTTTCAATAGTGACATAATATTTTTTTCCTCCTGTCATGGGACAATTTGAGATAATTCAGCTGTGAACATATAAGTCAACTTTAACCTTATTTAACCTTTATTTTTACAAAAAAGCCTGCTTGACCAACAAATACACATAATTTGGTTTGAAGATATATTAGTACTGTACCGTGCACATCACAGAAATGAGACAAGTAACATAACATAGTTACATTACTAATAATAATACTAAAATAGATCACATGAATAATATTAATAATAAAATGAACAATATTGGGATAGTTGTAACTACTGAAAAAAATACAAAAGCTCTGACAAACGTGATAACCAGTGGTTATTAGTTGTAAATGTTGACAGTGGACTTTGCACTCATCGTAAATATTCAAATATTTGCTGCGATCATGGCTGTTTGTGGTCATGTGACCACTGGGTTGGGACAGATTTGCACCTGTCCACAGGGGATCAGTGACAATTTTGCATTTAGGACTACTAGTCCTAAATAAGTCATAAAGTTATTGGGAAACAAAGAGCCTCTGAAAATATTCCATGTTTTAGCAGTTTTACATAAGTTTTGTAGATTAGTGTAACTGCTGTCTTCCTTCAAAATATTCTGAAATACAACTAAAAAGAAGAATATATTGGTTTTGTTTTGAAATATAAAAACTAAACTAAAACCAATAATACAACAATGACACGGGCTAAATGTTCTGACTCGGATCCAATAAAATGGCATTAAGCAAAAGTCAGTTCCTTTAATATCTGTCCATCTGGAAATCTATCAGCTGAAAATATTTTCTCAGGAAAAACTGATAACAGTGCAGCTGAGAGCAAGTAGATAGGCCCACACACAAAAGCAGGATTTACTCAAAATGGATTAGATAGCCTTACATCTAAACTGTATATTACAATTGACAGTTTGGGCAGGATCAAAAGCAGCAATGTGTGAGATCCTGCTAAGGTTTGGTCAATTCTCATGAATTCAACTGGACATGGAATTTGTCCATAGGTGCCTGATCCAATTTTCTGCACTGACGTGGACGTGAAGTAAAATTGAACAGTAGACTGAATGCGCCAGGCAGTATTATTGGTCTTTTCCTCCACTGAGGGAAACAGAAGGAGAGGGCCACTCTCTCTGAGGTGCTGTGCACACCTTGTAGGCTGCCAAGCCCCATTAGAGGGTGACAAACAGATGTCTACTCGACTCAGCGCTGTCAGACCTTGGTAATGAAAGACACATCAACCTCAGAAAAAGCATAGGAGGGGGAGGAGGAGGAGGAGGAGGCAGAGGAACAACAACAAGTCTTGCACTGGCACAAGCGCATCTTAAGACTAATGGCTTAAATGCAACAGTGGAGTGTACCAATGCAGGGAAGGGAAAAATAAAAAGTTCTGTGAACTAAGTAATAAGAGGAAGGGAAAGAGAGATAAAAAGACAAAGAGCACCTGAGCAAAAGATAACAGAGAAATAATGGACAAAAGTTTCAGGGAAATCTAATGAGAAAATTGTGCCAAAGCAGGGAGGAATAAAGGAGCAAGGGCCCTTTGTGACTCATTGAGCTGCTTGTGTTGGTGCAACGCCATTAAGTGACAAAATACAACATCAATAATTATCTCTTTCAGCCAAGTTGCTATAAAGTGATTTAATAGTACTAATAAAGCCTCAACATACCAAAGCATCCATCTTAAATGATGTGGAGAATTGTGTTCTCTATAATAAAGTTGGCTTAGAGTGTTGCTATTCCCTTTGCAATGAATCAGAGTTACGCTTTGTAAGGAGAGCAGGAAGAAATAAGTACATAATAATGAATTATGTACAAGACTGCAGACAGGTGCAGCTCCAGACATTATGGATTAAGCAGTTTTGGAGTCTTGTCATCGTAACCTATGGATGTTGTAGTCTCTTGTCGATGCAGAGGGGGATAGCGGAGCAGATTATGCCGCTCTCTGTCCCTGCCTGCTTTGTAATCTTTCCAGAGAGGAGGGATGAAACATGGCCCTGTCCATGGGGAAATGTATTTTCCCTGCATGGATGTGGAGCCTGAGCAAGTGGCCTTATCAAATCTATATTTCTCCCCCAGTGATGTCTTGAAAAGAGGAAGGACAGAAAGAGTGAGCATGGCAATGGGGGTTATCAAATTGATTAATTTAATGGCATTTGTGGCACATCAAATAGGACACTTTTCACTGTTGTTGGCCCATTTAGTCAAGCTGAGAGGAGTGTGTACAATACAGAGTTATGAAGTCAGGAATAATAAAACTGGAAGATTTAAATCAGATTGAAAATGGCATTTCAAACTAATAATTTTTACATGCTTGTTTTTGCTCCTAAAACGCTGGTATTGAGGTCTCACTCCTTCCTTTAGTGGAGAAAACCATTAATGAGGTTTTACCATAAATACATAGGCACTTTCACTCCTCCTTTTTGCATAAAGAATGAAACTTTATGGACCCTGGACAAGTCAGGTAACACTGTAACGCACTTGTTCTTTTGAATAGACTTCCTGTTACCAGTACCTGCATGGTTACCAGTACCTGCATGGTTGCCAGTACCTGCATGTTAAAGTGCAAGGAATAAGGAAAACTTGTGTTTAGCAGCCAGCTAGCACAGCTATAGCAAAGTGTTTGCTGACAAACATGGGAGGGCTTGTTAGATTAGATTATTTTCATTAAAAATATGGATTGGACCAAAGGAAGGATGCTCCAACTAGAATGTATCAGCGCACTCTTTATAACATAACCACTAAGATTTGCATGTAACAGAGCCATTTTAATTCAATATGATTAAATACTAAGTGGCAGAATTAAGCTTAAACATTGGATCGGTGGACAGTTGTTGACTATCTGTTATGATTCCCCTTCTGTTTGGCTTTACTGTGTCCTATGTGCAGAATGCATATCTGCAGCAGCTTTGGCCTTTCATCATTTTCTTATCCCTGGGTAAAACTGTGAGATGAGCCTCCCATCCACCCTACAGGGCTCTTCAACTTAAGTCTTTGAAGACCATTGCCATGCAGGTTTTAGATGTTTCCTTACTTGCGTTCACTGGTCCCAAATAAATGGCTCATTAACATGCCATTAGTAGTGCCATTAACATGCAGAAAAGCGTTTTTTTTTGTTTCTTTTTAATCAAGCATACGGAAAAGGGAGACTTGGCCATATTCCAAGGCGACAATATGTGGGTTTATTGGGCTCAGATTGTGAAAAGTGGTTCAGGGAGTGAAACATTTTTTCACACAGAGCTGAATTCCTTTGAGAATCTGTGATGTACTGGAGAACGCTTTGAGACTCTCGTTATCAATACAAGTTAAAATATAAGGAAACGATGATGGAAAAAAATCTTGGGACACTGAACAAGCTAATCAAAACAACAATGCCACAGGAAATCCTGCTGTATTTAAAGCTGAGGGTAGTCAAATGACATATAAGGGTAAAACCCTTTATGTGGCAGCTTTTCTTATGGTCAGGCAGGGTAAACAGCAAGCCTGCATCATAGAATCAGTAGCGTGACAACAACATGGTTGGAAAGATTGGAGCAATCACACAAAATTCAATCAAGTAGACCCAGCTCAGAAGTCTTTTACCTTATGCCTCCTTTGTGGCTTGACAACAGAGCTGTGCAATGATGGCACATCAGTGGACCAATAAAAGAAAAAAAGCTGTGGATAAACTGAAAGTCCAGTCGACCAAAGGACACATATTTGTGAAAAGGGCAAAAAAAAGAGCAAAATAGTCAAAGATTTTAAGATAATTTTACTGATTAAAAACACAATAACACAAACACAGACAGAAATATCCAAAGTGGTGGATTAACTTCAATTAATAATATTTAAAAAATCAAATAGGCCACAAGTCTGTGGTAGGTGTATTACATTTGGATGTGTCTGTGTCAGTTCGACTCAATGGAAATTGCCACACTGACCTTTTCGTTGTGGTGTGGATGCTTAAAAAGCAGCACACCATGAGTAACATCAACACCAGCGAGCTATTCAATACTGGCCTGACAAAATCATTACGCTGCTTCCTCTCAGGTTGAAACTCCACATTAAACGACCACTTAGGAATATGGATCGGACTTGTAAAATGGTGAAAGGGCAGGTTAATGCAATCAATTATTTTTTAACAGTAATGGCTATGCAAGAGTCCTTGACATACCCACACAATCTATCTGGGTGTAATGTAATGGGCCTCGATGATTCTTTTGTATGGGATTTTGCTGCAGTTGCCCTCTGATGACATTTAGAAAGGGACAAAAGATCAGACACACATGGGTGAAAAATAAGAAGGGGAGAAAAAAATCACCTTTTATGGTCATGCTTCTGTTGTTGGGTACAATTAAAGCAAAATACTTTAATATACTGGACGAGAGGCAGTGCATACCTGATTATTATGACTGTTGTTTTTAACCCCATCTAGATTTCGATCACAGTCCCTCTGACTACTGGCTGATGGCAGCAATGACTTTTGAAAAAGAAATGAGCAACATTTCAAGTGACATTTACACTGATTGGGTTTCTGTAGAGCACTGAGGAGGCAAAATGGCATCAAATTCATCAGATTCAGTCTTCATATTTTGTGACATCTGTGAGTGAATATTTATTTTAGACTTAAAAATGAATATATAAAACAAAAGAACACAAACACTTCAGATGGAGTGCCTGCACCTGTTGGGTCCTGTGTTGTAATACAGTAATTATTCTGTTATTTTGGGATGCATATGGGCAAAACAAACAGGATTCAATCTAAATAAACTAAGCATAGTCCTGCTGTAGCATGTATTCATAAAGTGTACTGTAACTAGTAACTCACTCATTGCAACATTACACTGTTAATGACATATGTGACAATGACTAATTAAACATTGTGTGACAGCTACAAGCTGCTAAGTCACATAACATTTCCAAATTTCCTCTCCGACTAATTATCCATAAATGAGTCATTTGAAACGACTGAAATGCAAAATGAAAAAAAGAAGAGAATAGTGAAGGCCGAAAACATGGTGATGGTAGATGTAGCTTATAAAGATGATGATGGTAGATGTAACTTATAAAGATGATGATGGTAGATGTAGCTTATAAAGATGATGATGGTAGATGTAGCTTGTAATTGTTTTCCCACCACATTAGTTTGTAAAAAATGCTAAACTTGTATAAAAACTTGTGATATTGGATATGACTGTACAGCTGTCTAAAATAAACCAAGAACCCTGGATGCAAAATAAGAAACCAAATAGCAGCATTTGTTTTTTTTCTGTCTGTTTTTTTAAACTACTAACCACAGTACTGTTTCCATGGTAACTGCAGCCGCTTGAACTAGCACACCCCTACATGTACACACAACTTCACTTAACATAGAGACAAAATGACAATACCTAAAATTAAGAAGATCTGTTTAAAAATATATACTAAAGAGTATCGACCTGTCTGTCTGTCCATCTATCTATACTTTGCTCAAAATAATTTTCTAAATTGTTCAACACTAATAACAATAGTGCATCTTTGGGTGTGGTGAAGGATTCACATTTGCACCTAGTTGAATATATGTCATTAGGAATTAACTAGGCAACTAGTCCTAGGGTGGGGGTCTGCGGGTGGGTTGATGGTTGGAGTTGCTCAGCAGCGGTGGGGTGGGGTCGCTGGTGGAAGCTTGGGTGGGGGACGCTGGCCCTGTGGGGGCGGCCGGTGCGCTCTGGGTGGGCGGGGCGGGGGTCCTGGGCTCGGGTGTCCGGGGGTGGCCTCCCCCCTCTCTTGCGGGTGGAGTC
>JBAMIG010000025.1:3200368-3210468 GCA_037177335.1 Kiunga ballochi
AGTAAAATGTCAGTATGTGGGTTTTATTAGCAGACTTAGGATGTTTCTTTTTAAATGTTTTAATTTTTCAGTTGTGCACCTCATATTAACAATTATACATATATATATATATATATATATATATATATATATATATATATATTACACATACAAATTTTCTAAACTAATTAATTTAAAAAAAGACACCTTCTTATGTACATGTAAAGTTTTTAAATGATGATCATAATCAACATTTTCATCATGTTAATCAGCTTCTGCATCAAGAAGTATGTGTATTGAGTTGATTATCTTGATTTATAATTCATAGGACATCTATTCTCTTGATTTATAAATCTGTAAGAATGGTGGCAACCCTCATAATCAAATCCAGTTCAGTTTGCAGGTTGAAAGTAGCAACGAGGAAATATCCATCATATCCAGTGTAACTTTCTAAGACCACCAGGTATCTGTCTATCAGATGAGTCACTAAGAGATATGATGCAAGGATGGAAAACTAAGAAAATCTCAGAATGAAGAAGAATGACAATCTGATCCTGCACTCAACACATTTTCCTGCCACATGAAATAACTAATATAATGATGTATAGGTTTCTGTTGTAGCCATTAATACAAGAAACCTAGTACATAAGAGCCCTGCGATGGACTGGGGTCCCGTCCAGGGTGTACCCCACCTCTCGCCCGTTGACTGCTGGGATAGGCTCCAGCCCCCCCACAACCCCGTTAGGGACAAAGCGGTAGATAATGGATGGATGGATGGATAGTACATAAGTTCTAACCAATACAGGTTTACGTATCTTTACAGATTTGCCAAGACTTCCTTTTGCAATCGGGCCCATTTGTCTTTGCATCTGCTGTTGCATTTTGTGTAACGTTAAAAGCCTCTATATGCACCTTTATTTTTATGATCATGCCAGTTTCTTCACTCATTCATTAATGACTAGTCATCCTCTGCACCTTGTTTGTCTCCTGAGACCCTGTCTTTTATTGACATTTATCCTGCTAACATCTCCTACTGTCTTTAAGCTCTAGAACAAACTACTTAATAATTGTTGCAACAACTGAAGCAAAAAGAAATCCATATATTTTAAGCATCTTGGACATTAGTTTTTGTTGACCAAATAAAAGAAAAGCCCAGAATACGGTATTGGTTTAGATTAAATAGTTTGCTTTGCGGTAATTGCAATAGATGGTTCCAACTTGATATTTCAACAGAAGGACAAAGAAAAAATGCCTTCAGGGCTAACTGGGTAATATCGCTTGTTAAACAAAGCCTTCTTGATCAGGAATAAAGCGAATGAATTGCAGAGAATTATTGAAACAGCTTGGCAAAGCTTTAAGGACATATTTTCCATTCACGTGTAAATCATCTGTTGTGCTGTTTGTGTGCGATAAAAGGCAGAGGTTACACAACATAGGACCAGTAAACATATGACATGAGATTATGTTTTGCTTGATTCCTGAAGTTAATCTTAATGCTTATAAATAGTGTTGAGGGTATCCCACATGGTTTGTTGACTCATCCTCGAAGCTCCCCTGTGTTCAATTATATTCAGGATCAAAGCCATTCTGAGCAAATTGTGATGGATTGCAACTGGCAATGAAGCCCCTTATCCTTCGTTATTTTGCTTTGGGTACAGTTCAAAACCCTTTATTTAAATACAGCAAATGTTACATCACAAAGTGTAAACTTTAGGTAATAAAAGCAGGTCAGTCCCCTCATACCACCATATAACCAATGTGGCTATGTGGCTGCAAATTGTGGTAGCTCTGTGTTAACTTTTGTGGTTCTTATAATGTAGGTGTCTTTTTTAAGACAGCTATTAATTTGGGTTTGTCCAGAAAGATTTTTTCCGCTAGTCAAAGGCTGTGATTTACAGAAGTTTCTCTGCATTTTTTTCTTGCTCTTTCAAGACTTTCAGAGTTATGATGAGTCTCCATGGCAACGGGATTTGTTTACTACTGGGACCTACTGATAATCCTCTCCAAATTCCACATTATCAGTGAAATAACACTTCAAATCCCAATGGAATTGAAAAGAAAGAAGAGGATGCAGGGCAGGAAAAACTATGTAGATTTAAACAGTTTCTTCCAACAGGTTAATGTGAGATCACTAGCTAACTAAACTGATGAGCTCCAGGTGCTAACCAGGTGTCAGAAAGAATACAGAGAGTGCAGTTTTATGTGCTTCACTGTGTCATGGCTGCATAAACACATCCCAGACTGTAATGCGTTGAACACGGCTTCAGTACGGTCCGTGCAGACCATAATAAACACCTGAGTGGAAACTAAAGGGAGGTGGAGTTGCAGTGCTGTGTTAGTGTCATTCTGGACATGTTGCTGTTAAAGAGAAGATCTGCACAGAGACATGGAACTGCTCGCTTTACCAGGCTTCAAACACATTTATGGTGATCTCTGGAGATTTTAACATCACCTCCCTCCCTGCTTCTCTACCAACGCTCCCACAGTTTATCAGCTGCTCCTCAAGAGACAATAAAACCTGATTTTATGCTAATATTAAAAACACATATAGCTCCTCGTTCAGCAACAAGCTGTCATTAGAAAGACTATTAAAACCTGCTCTGATGATGATGAAGATGCTCTGAGAGGAAGCTTCCAGGCTACAGACTGGATTGTCCTCTGTGATCTTCATGGAGATGAACATCAACACACTGACTGAGTGTGTGACACATTATATAAACTTCTGTGTAGACAGCACCATCCCAACAAGACTAGTGAGGTGCTTCCCCAGTAACACAACCTGCGTCACCAGTAACAGACCCTGCATCACCAGTAACACACCCTGCATCACAAGTGACCTAAAAAATTCATTAATTTAATTTAATTTCATACTGAATGTTACTGTTTACTGCAATTTTGCTTTTTGAATTGTAACTCATTATTTTATTGTACGAAGTTGTGGTTTAGTTCAACATCATTTTGTATTGATAAACAATATATCTAACTTTTGTTTTGTAAGCATTACAGTAAATATTTCAGGGGGAAGCTACAAACTGCAGACAAGGCATCTAGAACAGCACTGAGCTGCTTTAGGTTTTAAGTGCAAACAAAGTTATAAATGTGTATTCTTCTTTGTCTGGTTTAGTTTTTTGCCCACGTAAAACAGTTTTTTTTAAAAGAGAAACCACTGGGATCATCTCTGATTTATCTTTCTGAGAATTAGTGACATCCAACTTGGATGTCATGATATTATGGGATTGATCTGGAATAAAATGTGGACATTTGGAATTTTAATATGGATGGAAATGAGCTGCTTTGTGAAGGTCTGTGCTGTCCGAGTACTTTTGTAGCATTCTTTATTCACCGTGCAGATTGGCCCCATAATTCTAGATGTGTGCAGAAATATCCATCCAGCTATTATTACATTTTTTCTGTCAACCTTTTCTCTTCTGATTACGATATGTTTTCATTGGAAACTGATGTTTCTGGCCTTCTGACAACAGTGTAAACACAAACACTACATAGTGTGACGAATGGTGTGTGGTTACAGTTTAGTTACTGCTGTTTAACTATCAGTTTACTCTTTATGAGCAGATGGGCAGTGGGCTGGTTCCAGCTGACTAATGGGCCGGTTCCGGCCTGTGGACTGCCACTTGAATAACCCTGTTTTACTGTAAAATTGCGGCTTAAGGGGGTGGGGCAGGAATAAAGTCAACATGTAATCACAATCTGCTTAACTTTTATATCAGAGCATTAACATTTGCAATAAGATTTCTCATCTTTGCTATTTGCTGGACTCAGTTTTGATGGAGGACACATTTTCAGGCTATACATGCTGAGCAGAGGTACAGTGTTGCATGCGCCTCAGAGAATTAGATGGGCAACTGATATAGGAAATAGGAGTCAGAAGAGCGTAGGAGTTGGTCTGAAGGAAGCGCTTAATCTGTGCTGTGAAAAAATGGCAGCAAGGAAACAAAAGCGAGGAGGAGGAGGACCGAATGAAGAACGAAGGACGTCCTGGGATGTGTGAGTAAATGCCAACTGGGTAGTTATGTTATTGTAATGTAAAAGTCAGCAAAAAAAAAAAACACACCTACACACACAAACAACCATTCAGATTTACATTTACACAAACATTCTTGCACTCTGGGCATTTGTGCAAGCGTGTGAAGGAGAAAAATGCAAAGAGTTAGAGGTGCAGAGGGAGAAAAGGAGAGAAGAGGGGAAGGGCAGATATTACAGGGCCACCTTTAGGAGTATAACTCAATTCACTAACTATATTGATAGCAATACACACTTCTGCACACTTCATATCAGCCTCATTCTCTGTACCTGTTTTTCTTTCCAGCCGTCTCCATCTCAACAAAGTATCTATAATATCTTTTATCAAGAGGATACTCCATTCAAATTGAGAGCAGAATGCTTTGTTTTCACATATAAATTTCAACAACTGTCCAAAATAATTCAACAATGCATTCAAACATTCTCTGCTTTATCTGAAAGATGTTTTCTGTTCAACTTATGCTTGTGCAAACTCATCCTGCTCACACTCTGCTCCGGTATTTTTCTCTTTCACTGCAGAACAGCTTATTGCCATTGACAATAGGAAACCTTTATGGTACACAATACACATTTTGCAAATGATAGAATAAAACATTTACTCAGGATAAATGTTAAATAAAGCCACATTTGCAAAAAGATCAGATCAGGGCAGGTTCAGTTAACGACATGGCAGAGTGCAGCATAACTTATAGCACTTTTCTAGTCATCTTTTGAAAGTTCTTGTATTTTTCATATAACTAATTTATTTGTCATTTGTCATACCTTACTTTATTTTGTATTCATACACTCATTTTAATAACCAAACCTTTTTTGTTGCTGTGAGGTGACAAAGTATCCCTTCTTTTGTAATGATTTGTGTTGCATGCTACATGCACACTGACAGTCCTGTATAGATTAAGTAGCTATTTTAATGACGGATTTAGGCACAATTAGTGTTTTTTGTCTCATGGCTCACCATGTGTGCACATATTTATGTAAAAAGATGTGGACATTCTTAGTGAATCATCATGAAATAGAAGTAATGGTACAGGCATCATGGTTTTCTAAATGGATTTTCTCCACCGCAGGACTATTCAGTTCTACACTAAAACATATGAAGAAACAACCTGTCAAACATGTCATCACATCACATCTAGTTGTAAATATTCAAGCCAGAGCTTTGTGCACAATACTGCTACTTCCTGAATTAAACCCGCTCCTTCATTTCCTGTCTTACATTACAGTATGAAATGATCAAACCAGGTGTGCCCGACCTAAGTACTCATGACTGCAACAGCCACACACACCTGGTTAAATCAGTTTGTCAAGTAATGAATGACAGAAAACAAAGAAGCTGTCCTAAATTCAGGAAGCAGCTGAGTTGTGCATAAAGTCCATTGTATCTAGAATATGATCATATCCATGAAGATAATCCAACAATTTTAAGAAGATTTTTTGCTCAGTTCTAAGCTGAGTTCGGGAAAAAAAAAATCATATAAATTCTGCAATGTGAAGCCGATTGTACACCAGCTGTAGAGCCGAGCTGCTATTACTCAGACACAAAGCAAAAAGAACAGAAGCAAACTATAATGTAGATGAAACACATTTAATTAGACTGTGTGTCTGTAAAACCGCTGTAATCTGCAGCTTTTACCAACAAAACAAGCTGGAGCTCTGAGCTGGTGTGATGCAGATGCACACAAAGTTCACTACACAGCTCAGACACGAGCTTCACAGAGATTCACTTCTCTGTGTTATAACTATTTTAGGATTATCAGCTATAAACGTGATGCAGCGCTGACAAAATACTGTGTACTTTACTACATTTGAATAAATATTTCAGTTTTACAAAACAAAACAAATGGACTCGTAGTATTTTAAGTACTTTTTCACACTAATTCACACTTAAACAGCTTGGCTTCTCTTGATGATATTCCACAATGTATTACTTTGTAAAGCTAAAGTGACCTTTATGAAACTGTAAATACAAAGATTGGCAGTGCAAACATCCACACATAGAAACCAGAGTTCATTATTTTGTTTTCAATATTTTTCAGTAGTAGTATTATTTTTGTGATAAGCAGATACATAAAAAACACCACCACCCTAATACAAAGGGATAAATTGATAGGTTGAACCATTAACAACACAATGGATTAGTGCAATCTTATGCAATAAGATGCAATGCATAGCCTTCTTGATGTTGAACTTTAAGTACAAATCATGATTATAATGATGATTAATTTGCAATAATTCACAGTAAAATGTACAATAGGCCACAAAAACCACAAGGTATTTTCCTTTTTGTTGTGTGTCTGTACTTCACCTTAAAATTGGTGAAGTAATGGTGCATTTTTGCAAAACGTCTAATAATGGAACCAAGGGCAGCTGGCTCAAAACAGAAAGTTCTGCCTACTGTATGATCAAGCAGCATCCACCATTCCTCATGCTCATATTTTTTTTATTCTAAAATTTATTACATTAAACTCAGAAACAACCTTTTAGTCTCTGTTGAAGTAAATCATGTGAATTAATTTAAGAATTTCTGATTTTTGTGCAGTTTTCACCAGTTTTGGTTCGTCTCCTTTCAAGCTGCCGAAGTGTTTGAGACAATGAGTCAACTTGTCAGATTTAGCAAACCTCAGCAACTGTTACTGAGATGAACATTTTTCATTTCTGACTGTGATAAGATGTGTAAACTTGACTAGGCAAGCATGTGAAGCCAGTCTGTCATTTCTGCTCAGTTAGTTTTTAGTTTGAAGATGCATATTTTAAATAATAAAAAGATGTTAAATATTTAGCAGCATTTGGCTATAAAAATAATTCAACACCATTTTAATACTGACACAAACATTTAAAAACATAATTTATTATCCAGTGAGATTTTGCTGAGGGAAAGGACTTGCTTTGGTTAATTTACATGGGTTTTATTATTAGCTGTTTGTCTTATCAGTGTAATTTTTTGTCAGTTTTCTGCAAATTTGCAAACAAAGACAGGCAGGAACAAACTATCTTTATATATGTTGTGGCTGCTTTGTAAACATAGTTGTATAGAATAAACCCATTATGTGACTGTTGACCAATTTTTTTTTCTTAACAGTAAAAATATTCACTTTCATGTCTTCATACTCCTGTCCACTCAGATCATTTTTCCAATTTCCCAGCGGACAAGAAACGTGCATCAGAAAAGCCTCAGAAGCCTACTTGGCTCTCCCGTAGTGTCATTGCAAAGTCTTACTATGATGTAGGGAAATAGAGTTGTATAGCAGCCTTCAGATCTGCCAGAGATTTTCTCATTGCTTTAAAAAGAGGGATAAAACACTAAACGAAGGTGCATTTACTGCTGTTATGTGTTTACAAAGACTCAAAGAGGAATGGAAATATGTCCCATGGGAGGGGGAAGTGAGCAATATCCTGCAGCTCCCCAGAGCCTGCTGTTAGAGCCATAACCTTTACACCACCCTCCCCTGAGACTGGTCAGATGCTGCTTGGCCACAATATTTAACATGCTACATCCTCAATGAGGTTAAAGCTGCAACATAGTGAAGCGCACATGCAAGATCGAACAAAAGCTGAAAAAAATGTTTTCAAATGTTGACAAGCTGAGGATATATACACACATATATAGTTATTTATACCACGGTCAGTGAGAATTCTAATGCCGACTGCTGTGCACTGTTTTTGTATATATGCACATGCAGTTAGGCAAGTTAAATCACCGTTACATCACTATGCTGTGGATGTTACTATAGCAACGCATTAAGCAACTGCTTCAGATCAACTGGATTTTGACAGGTGAAGTACACAAATGCGATGTGAAAACATTTAAGGCTGGATGGATGGAAGGCTTCCATCTAAGTTAATGGCCCGGTTAAGGAAGTAGTGCTGGCTGTTTTTAGAAACCGTCCAGAAATCTATGCTGGCAGGAACCTTGTTTTACCTCATTGCAACGCATTTGAAACCTGTCCTCATTATGTCAATGCCATGTTGGAGCTGTAAATAAAGGTGGAAGAACAGACAACATTAGGCAAGGCTAAAAGAAGATCCCCAGAGATTTTATGTCCTGTGGCTTTCAAATTACAAAGGCTTCATTCAAGATACAAGCTCTAATTTGCCAAAACCTGTCGAGGTGACGCAATCATTTACCCGCTCTCTAGCTGTAAAAATACACAGATGCACATACGCAGAGCCAAGAATGCGAGCACCTTAAGGTGCTGTGGTATGTATGTGTGTGTATAAATATATAAGTGTGAAGGTTTTGTAGTGTTCCAGCGCCTGGTTCTTGTGCCATGGCTTCCTTGTTTTAAATCTCTCAGTGCATTAGCGTGTATGTCTTCCATCCATTTTGATTTCCAGTGTTTTCATTGCCTCGCTAAGCTTCAGCAGATGTTTCTCAGCTTTTCTAAAGACCCTCTCAGCAGCCTGGGCGGAATATCAGAATACCTCTTCTTAATCCACTTTACCCACTAATCCCTGCTCCGTAGACCTGTTGGCTTGCTTTTTATACAACCAGAGTTCTTTCTCTCCTTCCACCATTCACTGGGGGTCTTAGTGAGATCACTATCGAGGAAACAGGATGAATTAGTTTGCGTCAACGGACCAGGGAAGGGATCTTGCTGCCACTTGATTTACTGATATTCAAAGGAAGCGGAATTGATCGGAAGCTGTGGGGCCTGGCCACTGTCTGCTGGGGATTTTACAGGGAGTGAGTTAAGGTTTCCCATTCTGCTGCTGGCCTGTGAAAGCGATGGGGACTGGATTTAGCTGCCTGACAAAAGCTTGAGAGGGATGCGATATGTCATCTGCTACTGTGGGATACAAGGGGATATTCACAGACACAGCGTAAATAAAGGCAAAAGGAACAGCCAGTGCTGGAGACATGGCACAGACAGCCCACATCCCACAAACTTGAATGAATGACTGGAGGGTGAGATTTGATTCAGGCGACTGGCAGTGGGACATCTGCAGGGGGAGAGGAACAGATTTAAGCTAAATGGTGCATTTCAATTCTTGTATTCTCAGAATACTTGCACTCTAAGGGCCCTGGAATCTGAAAGGGACAGGCTGATTCAGTTGCTAGCAGCTGAAAAATGGCCAATCTAATATGTCTGGTCAAGTGTCCAAACTGCTGCAGATTGAGGAGCATTTGGTTAAACCACCTTGTTATATCAGAGACAAACATATGAATACACTTTTGATCATTTGTTGAAGCACTCACATCTGAGCATTATTTCCCAGAAACAGTTTATTTCATCACTGTATTCTGTTCTGGGTCATTTTTAGATGCTACATATAAACATATAGTGTGCATATAAAAATCTAAGTACAAAGATGTACAAATGATTTTAGTCATGTTGGGAGCAACAAGCGTCCCAATTTAGAAATAAATTGGAAATGTTAAAAGAAAAAAGGAAAATTACATTTATAATAAGTAATGGTTATTGTAGTTGAGTTAAATGGCTACAGATAATGGCTGTGACTGAAGTTAGGGCTTCTACATTCTACATAACATGGTATTAAAGTAAGTCTTAATGGTGTTACACATTATTAACACATTTGGCATTGGAAAACAAGACTTGTCCTACTGATGGATCAAAGCTGGCCAAAGTCTTATTTATGCTGCCTTTATGTACGGATATCAATCCTTCTGTTTAAGTGGTCCAACGCCACTGGCCACATGCTCCCGTGTGTCCTTCACATTGGCATCAACTAGAACAGTGATTCCCAAACAGTTACTGCAGGGTTTTCATTGACAACAACAATATCATCCCACCACTGTTACCACATGCACCAAAACACCTACCATGGCTCAGTGATGACCTAACTAGTGCAAACTACCACAACCCTGTGCAGGTTTATTATTATTGTATAAAGAAACTGAATAGTTTTATTCTTAAAGTATTTAGCAGGCTTTTCTTTAATACACAGCACATTAGGAAACACTTCTCATTATCCATCATTGTACTGGTCAAAACTGGGACAAGATAGAACTTGTCATTAATATGTTCTTGTCTGTTGCATAGCCTGTTGTTGATTTAGTGTCATTTGTCCATTTTCACAACTATAAGTGCAACATATATATATATATATATATATATATA
>JBAMIG010000025.1:3218786-3230833 GCA_037177335.1 Kiunga ballochi
AGTTATTGGATAATCGTGATCTCAATTTCAATCAAAATAATCGTGATTATCATTTTTGCCATAATCGAGCAGCCCTACTGGGGAGAGGGAAGTCTGGGCTTCCCTCCTTGAGCTGCTGCCCCCGTGACCCGACCTCGGATAAGCGGCAGAAAATGGATGGATGTATGTATGTGCAGATTTCTGATATAGCCCTCATTTTTAGCAAGACTTTAGCGTTTTGAAAAAGGTTTTAAATAAGTTTCTGTAGGTATTTTGAAAGTTTTTCTCTGGAATCTGCTTATAAACTTATTTTCAGTCATGTCCATGAACCTCAAAATATTCCTGATGAATATGTTACTTAACACTAACTATTAATCTGTTAAGCATAAAAAAGGCTCCAAGTTCAGGAGATTAACCATGAACAATGGAATTAACATGATTTGGTCATTTGTACATATATTCCTGTAGCGAATAATATTTTTTTTTAATTAATTTGGTTCAATCGCCCAAAAAAGTGAAAGCTGCTCTAGTTTCCTAACAGCATTTTCTCTTTGTAAGGTTTTACCAAAAGAGTTGTAGAGACACTTTGAACAGATTGTTTTAATGTATTAGTAAATTTGGTGTTTGTAACACTCGTCCTGTTATTGACTTTCTGGGGGACACAGGTCCTGTAAGCACAGGGTAACATTGCACACACAGGAAGCTACAGCACTCAGCTTTATAGGAAAAGAAGAAAATCACCTCGTATGGGCAAATACTAAAGTATTTCTGTGCTTCACAACCAGTTCCATATCCTAATTGCTCTGTCTATGTCCATGTCTGGGGCACGGCACCGTGCCGGGCCTCCTGTTTGCCATGCAGCGGCTTGGCACTTTGGCTTGAGCCCCCTTCTGGATGGATATGTAGTCGCTACTGGAGTGGGTGCAATGACGCCCGATCTGTTAAGTGATTGATGGTCTTGAGGGACCTGATCATTTTCCCCCACATTTACTCATCTGCGTACCAACAAAGTCACGGCATTAATCATTAATTCTGCTGTTATATTGTTACGTTATGTCTTAGGTTTTCCTTTTTAAAAAATCTCCTATTGTGTTTCTGATGTTGCTGTTTTTATGATTCCTATCTTAAATGTATCCTAATTAAGTCTTCAGCTTGTTGTCAGTTTACAGGTGCTCCCAGTGAGTGTGTATTAGAATTTTTTGTTTTTGTTTTTCTGTAAAATGTTGCATGTGCTGTGTGTTTCCTTGCAGGTATAGCAGCTTGTCTAGTCTTACCGGTTTAGATTGAACAGCTGGGGGTGTTGCTTTCCATCTGCTGTATCCATGTCTCCTTACTTTCTCTCTTCTCTGCTCTTCTGTGCTTATCTGATCTGCACAACACAGCTGCCAGGCCACCATACTGCTTGCTAAAATGCTGGACAGTGCAAGTAAAAAACAAAAGGAAAAAATTACAATCAAATAAGATACCCATAATCCTTTTGGAGGCATGTGATGCAGCAAATAGTTTCCACTTAAATGTTTGTGTATCTAGGAGAAGCTAATCAGCTGACCAGAGAGTATGAGTGAGAGTTTGAATGTGATGTAACTCAGAGAAGGAAAGCAGGGCATAACCATGTTACATTTTGTCCAAATTAAAGAGAAGAATGGTTGTAATATGCCGTTTCTTATACATTACAGTTAAAAAATGTGCAGCAGCATTTTGTCATTTTTAACTGGGCCTGTGCATTAAACTGGTGCGGTGGAACCTAAAACCCATCCTTCTGATGCAGTACTTTTAGAGAATAATACTGCCTTTATTTCCTAAAAGTGCATAAGTTTGGGCTCAGTAGCTCCAGGAAGTCCTTCACCCACCAGCCTGAACACTTCAAATGTAGTCTGAGGGGCCCAATTCAACAGGGTGTGGGGTAACAGACTGACAAGAACCACTGGGTCCAAAATGCCTCCTTTCTATCTATAGAAGTAATTTAGGGCCATCCAATTTTGACAGTAAAAACCATATCAGCCCTTGAACTGTGCCCCGTGGGACACCACATGACATGAAGCAAAGGAGGATTCTGAACCAACCCAGAGCCATACTTAAAGTGCCCAGTAATTGCTGTAAACAAAATGGTTCTACTGTATGCAAAGCAGCAGTTAGGTCAAGCAAAACAAGACTCACAAAATGACCATAGGCAGATTAAAGTAGGATGTCATGAAGGACCCTTAACAATACTGACTGTGCTGTATAGCCTATATACCTACATATGATGCGACAACAAACCAGATCTTGGAATGCAAGTCTGTTTTTGTCAGCTACTAAGGCAAGGGCTACAATGTTTGTCACGCAGAATTTCCAGGCCAATAATTAAAAAATGAATACATAAAAAGTGCTATATTATATTTATACACATAGAGCAACACAAGTGAAATAAACCAGACAAGCAGAGTGGGGATATGTAAGGATAGAACAGCAAAAAAACAAGTAGTGAAAAGCTCCTCAGGACATTAACAAAGAGCTAAAGATCAATCCCCACAGATGGCAGTCTGGCCGAGTGTAGAATAAAACTATTCCTCCCTCAGCTAAAGTATTTGTTCATTCCCACAGACACTTATTGATATTTCTGGGTACATGCTGTTTTTTTTCTTTTCTTTATTACTCTACTCAAGCCAGGTGATTGTATGCAAGTGTTTGTGTGAAAGTGTGAGAGTGTTGGTGGTAGCGCCGTAGCTCCCAGGCTAACATAGTCTGGTGCACTGTGGGAAAACAGGAGGCTTTTGTCTTCTTTCATGGTTTACAGCACTCTTTTGCTGCTCTATCGATCCTTCCCTCCATCTCTCCCACACACTTGGCCCCATCCCCATCCCACCACTGTAATATGTGTGAGTGTGTGGGAGAGGTACAACTCATTCTGTCCATCTCTGGTATGTTTGCTGCCATTTACCACACAGAAATGGTTTCTGGGAGAATAAAAAAGAAAAAAAGACTTGGTTGATCCAAACATAAAAAAATAGCCCATCTCGCTTGAAAATGAGAGTAAATGATAGAATAGTTGGGTTTATGCAGGCCTGTTTAGCCTGGCAGGGAAGTCAGGAGATTTCTTTCTGTTTGTGCACATGAATTTGGTTGGATAATCCTGATGGGAAAATAAGTTCACATGCCAATAAGTTGAATCATTTGAGAGCTAATGTAATGGAAAAAAACTACAGGTAAGCAGTGAAAGGAGCGCAATGTCTGGGAGGTGAGAAAAAGGTGCTGGTGTCCTAAGTTATCAAACATAAAACACCAGCAGTTGGTACACAGAGGATGTGAGAGTAGAACTGCTACAGGAACGTAAAAAAACCCCCATTTATTCAGTCTAAATGTTTTAATCATTTAACATGCTCTTCATCAAGCAGCACTTCGTACTGTACATATAAAGCCTCTCCAGCTTTGTGAAGATGATGCATCAGTGCTATATGGTGCAGCACACAAGCACTGGAGGTCCACATGGTGCAAATGCAAGTTTCAGTTACAGGAGAAATAACTGCATATCTATAGATTACATTACTCCTTTTTTCCAAACCAATATTTTTAAATAGTTCTTTTTAAAGCACAGAGAACAGAAAACTATAAAATTATGACCACAAATCCATGTAATAGATATATTTCCTGCCAAATAAACTAAGAAGCAAATTTGGGTCCGGTGCATAAATAAATGATGATGGGGGGCAGGTGGTCTGTGCATTATTAATTACTTCTGGGTTTTTTTCATATATCCAAACAGAGACCAACATGTCCATCATTTCTGCTAAACTGTGACATTAAATTTATTAAATCTGAATAGTTTACAATAATTTAACACTTTTCATTTGAAACTTTTGGTATTGTTTTAATAAGAGCATGGAAGAAATGTGCATCATCTAATATTAATTATTTCTTTGATTGATTGTGTACAGCACTTTAATGCAATGACAGTTGTTTAAAAGGGCTTTATAAAAAAAGGTTTAGTTGATTTTTTCTACCTTACAGATGATGTTTATCTATATGATACTACTATAACTACACACAGTAAAAATACATTATGCCATGTTTTTCTTTGAACTGGTGAAGTTCCTCAGCTTAGCTGACTTTAGCAGATGGCCCATGCCATTAATCCACATAGGTAAGAATTAAAACTCATGGTTAAAAATCCTATAAATGTATCCAATTAATGATTGGCTGCATGTTTTCATACATAATTATTCCTGTTCTCCCAGGTTTCATAAGCAGTTTTACAAACAGAACAATTGGCCCAAAACCATGCAGCAATTATCTTAATCTGGCCCAAATCCTCTAAGTGTAGCATATGAGATGGCAAAGAGGAAATAAGTTCAGCAAATGAACACAGTATCTCTCCTGTTCAATCTTTTCCACACATGCACGCACACAAACATGCCAAACCTGATCTTCTTGCGCTTGATGTAAGAATTGACGTTTCCCTGAGACCCTTTCTCTAATCTGACTGATTTGATAAGGAATCTCATTCCCCCGTGCAATGCTGCACCCGGGGACCATCCGACAGATCTGACTCCACTTCATAACGCCCTGTCAATGCTATCTCCCAACGCTCATGGCTACCAGACAGGAAATAGAGCCTTGACACTGGGGGGACGGGCAGTGCTGTGGTAGCCATTGCCGCCAGTACGGTGGCCCCCACAGAACCCTCTCTGGGAAGAGCTCTGTTAGACCCAGGCCGATCGATTCTTATCGACAAAGGCGGTAATTACATTTCATTAGCTTTCAGTGCTAATCCACATAGCCCTGCTGGGGATATGAAGCGAAAGACAAAGAGAATGAGAGAAAAGGAAGAATAATGGAAGTTAAAGCATTAAGAAAACTCAGGTTCTATTAAACATTCTTGTTTTTTTTTCCCCAAGATGTTTGTTAAGTCAAAACTACTATTTGAGGGAAGGTACAACTTTTCGGAAAATATATTCAATTTTTAAATGATGTTTTAACAAAGTGATTGCCCCAAGCAAAGCAATCTGCTTTGTAATCATGCATTTTCATGTACATGTTTGCTGGAACATAACTGCTTCTGCTCACAAAAAGGGCCTTTATTAACCAGACTGAACATATTTAATAATTGTGTAGGACACACCAGTGCCCCCAAGCATCACTGTTACAGGAGGTGTGACACCATCTGTCCACAGAAGGTATAAAATCTAAATCAACATGATGGCTGAAGAAAATATCACCTCTAGTCAACATCATGATCATTACAAAATGCTTTAACATAGGTAAAGGCATTTTCATGTACAACAGTTTCTTTAAGTTTTCAGTGTGTGCAGGTCACATGACACAGGCCCTCCAACTGCAAGTTGCAAGTCAGCAGGATCATCTTTTAGGAAGATGGGACACACAAGGCCCTGCACAACTGCCTCACGACAATGTACGAGCCAATGATGAGTCAGATGCTGTGGTCAAATGGGGGTTATCTAACTTCTATCAAGCTCCATTCGCACTTTCAAGTCTTTTTGTATCTGATTGTAAGATCAAATCTTTTTAATTGACAATATTTTTATCTTTTCTATTTTCTATTAACAAACACATTGATCTTTGAAAAAGAACCCACATGGCACATGATCTTTATGAGGATTAGTGCTGCGGTTATGCTCACAAGTTGATACTTGTGAGCAAGCAAAAAAACAGAACAAAAGAAACTTCAATAAGTGAACCTACAAAGCATATGGTGGATTAATTTTTAATCACAATGTATTATCTTATTGGCCCAGATGACCTCAATCTTTATGCGTTTCCAACACACCTAGAATTTTGTTTACCTAAATAACCCAACAGAAATCTAGTAAAGGAAACGCCTTCATTTTGGGAGAAAAAAACAATTATAGCTAAAATGTTTTTGTGCTCTTATGAGGTGGGTTTTACACATGTTTTAAAACAGAAGTTTTTTGCTAAAGTGAAACAGAAACTGTTCTTTTCTTTATTTTTGGCGTTCAGGCATCTCTGCATATAGCGAGGTAGGTCATGTGACTGGTTGAGATATTTTCTGAGTGAACTGAACCATCCATTTCCATATGCAAGATGGAAATGGCATCCAGTAGGTGGAATGACCCTTAACTCATGGGCACCAATCAACACCTGCCACTTTTGCACTATGTGGATCCTTCCACACGCAACTGCTGTCTGACATTAACATCAATATTTACCATCCTACGCTGTTGTTTGCTGTTACAAGCATATTGTGGTTTATATAGTATTTTATGTTTTAGTGGAATTTTTTATGTTATCCCCTTATAGCCTTATCAAATTCTTTATTTCATTTCTACTACTATGATTTTGTGAATTTGTAAAGCTTCACAACAATGGCATTAAAACTGATTCTGACACTGTGTGACATTTATTAACCATAAATGCTCCTTAAAAAAAATGTAAGTCTGGTTGTAATGATAGATTCATGACTACTAAATTTCTATAATCTAAAAGATATCCAATGCCTCACTTTTAAAACCAGAAGTTTTTAAGTTCAAATATGCCCTGATTTATTTATTTATTTTGTAGATCTAGTAGATCCAATCAGAACAGCATAATAATGAGATCCAAAGCTGACATAGTACACTGTCCACTAAACCATTTAAATGGTTTGTAAATTGCTAATAAAGCACACGATGACCATAACCAAGAGAAAACTTCATCCAATCAGATCAATGCAAAACAGTGCAAACCCAGTCAGTGAACAGACAACATCGATGTTTTTTTTTTATATGGGCTGCAATAAAAAAATCCAGGAAATGGCAAATGGCAAACCAAGGATGTATAGTTTTTCCTCCTTTCCGGTTAGTTACACTTTATATATAACATTATGTCATAAAAGAAGTTACAAACAAAACCAATTTGTTGTCAGGAAGTTGTGGATACCCTAAATTACTGTGTAAATTTTCATGGTGCCCAGACTCTTCCCGGTATCACGTTAGAATGATGCTCTGTGCACCATCTGCGTCAGCTGGCTGCTTTTACAATCCATTCATTTAAAGGGTTCTAGGCCAATGAAACAGCAAAAAACAGTCTAACTCAATTGCACTTAACCCTTTGACCGGAGCCAAACGTAATTAAATTTAGACTTTTACTTTTTCTTGGCCTCCTTACTATTCTCCCATTTCCCCATCTTTTATTTTATCCTCTCCACTTTTCCTCAACCCCTGAGGAACATGTCAAAATGTTAATGTTCTTTAAATTACTCGCACTGCCGATGTGGGCAGGTGAAGAAATAGTTGTTTCTCAAAGGTGAAGTGGAGAAAGAGCATCGAACAATTTATTTCTTGTAATATTTCTAAAGATAAACCTTGTTTTAACTCCTTTATTAATTTTTTGAATAAAAAATATGGCATCATTTCTCTATAATCAGGAAAATGGGTAATAAGTTCAAGAGCATGAACGAGCCTTTAATTAAGATGCTTGACCATTTACTATGAGCTGCAGAAATTAATCCATTCATCCAACCAACAAAGAATTAGTGATCTTTGAGCCGCAGCAGTCATGACAAACACTCAAGGTTGTGACTTTTCTTTGGAGTGCAAATTCTCAGCAATTAGTGTTGCTTTGTTAAAGGACAATTAGTGACATTTTCTTCCGGTCAAAGTTGAAATGCTCAGCTTATTGACAGGTGCATACATTAGAATTACAGATGTTCTGAGCATTAATTATCCACAGGGTTTACAAGAATCATCTTCTAACAGCTGCAAGAAGCATTTCCTTAATTGCTGGATCCATTTTGCAGCTTATTTTGATGATGTAGGCAATTAAATACATTACTACAACAACTGGTTCAGAAACAACAAATGGTAATTAAAAAATCTGGGATGAAGGGGAAACAATCTCATTTCTTTTTTGTTTTTGGTAAATGTACGTTTTTCTAGACATGCTTTAGACATTTAACAAGAACAAAAACTATTTCTAAAGCATCACAACAGGAGAACACAATATGAGCTCATTTAAAGGAGACACACCATGCAAAATGCACTTTTTATCCCTTAAATCCATGTTTTTGGCACTTTTAAGTGTTTAGGAATGCAAAAAATGTAAATTTATTCCATCCTGATGTTACGCATATACTTAATTTAATTGAATCATATTTTATATATTGTTTAATTTTCTCTTTTGTAAGTTACATTTTTTTTTTATCTATTACATCACAGTATTTGCCGTGGGTCAGCTGAATAAGGTCGTGGACTTCAAGGTAATCAACGTGGTGAATCTGATACGTTGACATTTATAATAAACTTACCAATAAAATATTTCTCTGAAAGAATTTTAGTGTACTGTTGCTATCAAGCTACAAACATGGCAGAACAGGGTAAAGTTGAACTTCCTATGACCTGGAGGGGGCGGGGGCTTAACATGCCTCATCCACATTTAAAGAGACTGCACTAAAATGAGTCGCTCTGAAGACGCACCTCAGAACAGGGTTATAAAGTGTGTGGGGAGCGAGAATAAGCAGGAATTCAGACCAAAGCATTGAGCTTCTACTTTATACAGACAATAAATTCATCATTTACATGTTAAAAGGAAGGACTTAAAAGCATCCCAATTCCTCTCCGCTGTCGTCATTTAACAGGGTATGATGATCACCAAATTCTTTCAGGTGAAAAAGTAAATCTGATTAATGAGGGAGTGGCCTAAAGTGATTATTATCTTTCACTTAAGCATGCATAATTCTTTATCAGCTTCATAATCTCAGGTAGTAAACGGCAAGAAAGAAAATTAATCTGCGCTTACAGATAAACAAGTGTGAATACATCCCAGACAGAAGCAAAACGTTTAAACAGTAAAACTGTGTGAAGATGGCGAAAGATATTTAAATGTCAGCAGGACTGTAAGTAACACACGGGAACGACTTGCTAACTTATCGTAAATAACTTTTGGAATCCTAAATGCTGAAAGAAATGGAGAAGTTATAACATTTGTTTTAATCATAAACAAGGGGGATGGAAGTTTTAAATTGTTGCCAGTATTATCAAACCTTTATATCTTTCACTTCACTTTTCTAAATAGTCAAGTCAAAATCCAAACAAATAAAAACATGTATTAAGTGAAACATTGATAAATATTCAGAGTAAAAGTCTTGAAGAGCAGTTCATGAGTAAAACTCAAAGTGAAATTACATCTGGTCTCTGACGCCTGTGGAACAGTGTATGAAATAAAATGCATAGATCTCCATAGCAACCACTCCATTTGTGAGATGGACGTGCATGTGTAGGGAAGGCTTTAGCTTACAAGCGGTTTCTTTTTCAAGATTGCATTTTATTAAAATGACAAACAGAAATAATATAAAACATCTGGTTACTGCCCTGATTTTAACTGGGGCCTTTTGTATTGAGAGTAAAGGCTGTGAAACGTGGAACACATTTTGGGCAGAGAAGAGACCACCAGGGTCTCTGAGGGGGGATGAAGAACGGCAAAGGCCGTGAGGAAGAAGGCTGCCTGTGGCATGGACTGCTTCATTTCTGAACGAGTTTAAATGATATTTTAAAACGCACTCAGTAGTTTTTGAGGTCTCACATTACTGGCAGATCTATTTTCTGGCCCAGTTTCCCATCTTGATTGGTTCTGAATGAGGGCTTAATAGCAGGCAGCTGCTCTCTTATCTTCAGTTCTGTGTACCACCTCTGAGCTTTTAGCGGTACGCTGTAATGGATAATTAACTGTATCACTTACTTGTACTACTGATTGTACATGTATGAGAGAAACATAAATAAACACAAAAATATATTTATTTTTTTTACCAAGATCTGCTGTTGAATGGAGGGGAAGGAAAGAGGAGAAAATAAACCATCATACCAAATATGGACACCATTAAAGATTAATCGTTTTTCATTTCTCTTGTCAACCTGGTTGTGTCCTCCCCTGGAGAGGACTGGATCCCACCCAACACACCTACGCCTCCAACCACCAGATTCATCAGAACATCAGCCAATCACCAGCCATCCCACATACAACAAGGAAGTAAATGGATTTGCAGACTTTGAACATTGTGACTTCTGCTGTGGTATTTGTACACTTTGTACATTAGATAACTTTGTGCTGTTTAGTGTAGCTTAGTTTAGTTTTTGTTAACATTTTTAGGACTGTTTTGTGTTTTTTTTGTTTTGTTATTTTATACTTCAGGGATTTGTCCATATCAGTTTGTTTGTTAGACATTTGTTATATTATTTTGTTGTTTTGTGTTGCTTCATAAACCCCAACTCCCACGTTTGTGAACTTGCTTGTGTATCAATATCCTCTGTGGAATCAACACATTTATTTTCATCTTTTTCCATCTCGTATGTTGTTGCTGGGTTATAACAAACCACAGAAAGCAGATATAACAGAGTAACAAATACACTGAAAATAAACTAACATGGCAGATGCAACCAGATAATTAAGGTGGAGGTTGATTTTGAATTTAGTTCAGAGCAGAAAAGAGATGTTTGTTGCTGCAAAGTACATATTTTTGCTGTTTTAAAAAAATCATCTTGCAGAAGAAATTAAAATGGCTTCCAATACTCTATAAATATTTCTATGCTGTATAACTTAAAATAAGACTGATTTTCATTACCCCAGAGTTTGGTGGATTTCTTTGTATTTCTTATAATTTTTTTGTCATTAATTTATGTGCATGTGTGTGTGTGTGCATATGGGTGTGTTTAGTGTTCTCTCATTTTTTTCTTTGGTTGTTTTGTTTAGTTTTGTTTTGAGAAATACAGCAAATTTCCCCATAAAAGTATTCATCCTTTTTTTAGTCAGAGGACTAAATGTGTCAGAAATTGTGACTACAAAGCAGCTCATTAAGACTCCTTTCAGCTTGCAGTTCAGGCGGTTCCTTAGCTCTAAAATAGTAACTCTACTGTAGAGCAACTTCACCCAATACATAGAAATTAAAATCTGTGCAGTGAAATTGACTTATTCATATTTGTGCACCAATTTCACATAAAGTTAGAACAGAAGAACCGTACACACTATGATCCATCCTGACTATCTAGTTAATGACCAGGCAAAAGTTTAAGTGAAGCTCCATTTTTCTACCTATGCAATCATGACTGAAAGGACGACACTCCAGAGAGAAGTGTGACTGAATGAGCTTGATGATGTAGATTTTGTGTTTGAGATAAAAAGAAATTGCCAAACTGAAGGTAGGGATATGCTTTGTGACAAACCTACTGTTGCAGGAATTGGACCCCAATGATAAACCACCCTGCAGAAGTCCTACAAATACAAATTCACCTGAACCCTTTTCTCACCTAATTTAAATTCCTCAGGGCTTGTGGGGCTTTACCAAAGATAAGAGTCATACTGCGAGACGAGAATATACTTTTCTGAGCAGTATTCTGGCACTGCTTTGCTGCTTCAGTGAAAACTGATTGTAAACTGATTAAAATACAGATGATTCAGTGGGTTGAAAACTTGAGGTAGTAGTCAAAAAGCGGGGTGTTTCTACTCACTGAATACGTCTGAAAAGCCAAAAAACAAAACAAAAAAGGCCATTGTTTACGTATGCCTCTGAACAAGCACAAACCCATTTTCCTAAACATTCACAACTCACTTTAAATATTCTGTTTGAGTGAATGGTGATGCTTCCCTATCAGTCCAATAAGCAGACATTTGTTCAGTCATAAAGAAAGTGAAATCCAGAGCAAAGCACGGTAAGGCTAAGCTTTAATCTGTGAAAACTAAGGAGCAATGCTAACACTGTATGTTTCTTTCAGCTGTTTGATTCCCTGACCCATATCACAGGAATAAAAAACTGAAAAATCAGAGACAGCGGTTCCGGACAGCTGCAGTGGAAGTTTTTGTTTCCTTAAATAAAAACATCAATTTATGTAAAAGCTGTGTTCTGATTATGATTAGATATACTAAGGTCATTCCCAGAAAACAGACAGAAAAACAACAATTTGCTGTCAATGTAATGCTACAAGTCTGGAACACAGTTTTGCCCTGATGTGGTGCAAAAGGCTTACATGTGTTGTTATAACCTGGGTAATAAACCTGGGCTACTTCTGGGTAGGGCTGGGCGATTAATCGAATTTTAATTACGATTACGATATGGGTTTTCAACGATCACAAAAATGAACTAGGTC
>JBAMIG010000025.1:3251697-3264607 GCA_037177335.1 Kiunga ballochi
ATTTTAAAAGAAAGGAGCAAAAACAAAGTAAAAGGGAAATAAAAGAAAGTAAAACTAATCAATAAAATCATTAAAAAGTTGATAAAAAAAAGACCCAATCAGATTAGAAGTGGATGGAGAAAGACTCAGTTTGCTTGTTAAAAAGGCACCTTGTCAGAAATTATACTGAAATGAGGGAAAGGCGAGTCGAGCACTGACGAATGGGTTTCCATCCAAAAAGAAAATGTCTATTCTTTCCTGTCAGTGCTTCACCTTCTATCTCATAAGCAAGACAAGCCGCAATTAATGTCTGAGTCCGAGGCACGACATTTTACTTTGCTCTCTGTTTCACTTGTCAAACGTAGAGTAAAGCTGGAAGCCATTACCTTCCCTCAAGTCCCCTGGAGATGAACTTCTAAAACTTTAACACAAAGTATCTATACTCTGGACGGGTAAGAAACACGTTTATTCCCATCTTTATAAAAGGAAACAAAAAATGAGATTGCACAAACAAAAACACACTCACGGATGTTTGTGAACACACAGCATGACCTGAACACTACAGTAAGTGGATTGGGGTTTCTCCTGTTTCTCGGGGCAATTCCTGTTTGTGTGTCCAGGTCTTTTCCTTCCTCTTACGGTGTTTGAGCTAGGTCAGCTTCTGTTTTCCCTTGGTGAACATCTAGTTTGCTGTGTAGCGGGTAAAAGACAAGAGAGGGAGGGGTTTTGGTGCACCACCGAAATGGGAACAAAATGTAAACATGCCAAACGTCCGTTTCCCCTGGGAAATCAGGTCTAAAGAATAGGTGTCAGAACACATTCAAACATGGTGTAGTGCTTGCCTTGGGTTACCTGCTTTAAGATGGAAAGTATAATGATAAGAGGGAAAAGGAGAAAAGTAGGAAATAAATCTGAGGTAAAGGAAGCAGAGAAGAAAAACCCCAAACAGACGGAGCCAAAAAAAGAGCAAAAACTTTAAAGATTTAAAATTAACATCATCAGAATAATGCAAGCATTCACACTAGTGGCAACACTTTGAAATCTTATTAGCATACATGCTATTACTATTTCCTTTTTGCTCAGTTAAGCACATTTTCATATCCTGTATTACATAAAAACTGCCTATAGAACTACTGTTTTTTAATTTCCTATTCACACAACCGTTTCAAAATCAACATATACGCTGATTTAAGTCATCATAATCATAAAGGAATTTTTGCATAATGCTAAGACTCTAATGGATCTATTTCCTTAATTCTCCCACTCTCCTAAAATGGTTTAATGTCGAGACCAGGGACAAAAATCAGCCACCAGCATTTAACTCCATGCAAACCCTGACCAGACATGCACACAAAATCTGGAAAAACAGGAATGGCCACACCAATGGCAGAGGAATGAAACCACAGAAATCCTAATACATTTGTGCAAAATCAAATACAAACAGTCACATAAAAGCGTTATTGATACTCTACAACAAAAAATATTTGTATTCACAACAGAAACGTTCAAAATACATTCATTACAGTCATTTTGTGTGTGGGCAGCACAGTGGCGCAGTTGTGGTTAGCACAGTGGCCTCACAGCAAGAAAGTTGCTGGTTCGAGCCTCAGTGTGAGCGGGGCTCTGTGTGGAGTTTGCATGTTCTCTCCGTGTTAACGTGGGTTCTCTCCGGGTACTCCGGCTTCCTCTAACAGTCCAAAGACATGCACCTTGGGGATAGGCTGATTGTAGACTCTAAATTGTCCATAGGAGTGAGTGTGAGTGTGTATGGTTGTTCGTCTCTGTGTGTTAGCCCTGCGATGGACTGGCGTTCCATCCAGGGTGTGCCCCGCCTCTCGCCCGTTGGCTGCTGGGATAGGCTCCAGCCCCCCCGCAGCCCCGTTAGGGACAAAGCGGTAGATGATGGATGGATGGATACAGTCATTGTAGTCGGTCTATGTTATGAAGCCACTTCAAAGCTAATGAATCAGGTGTGCAGAATGTTGTTCTTATGCTAGATTTGCAAAGGGGTCGTAACGTGCATCTTTATTAGAATATCCTGAAAATCACAGAAGAGGGCGTCAATAAACAGAAATCCTCAAATCAATAAACGCTGCCAGGCGCCATGTTATGTTTATTTATTTTCCATGTGTTTGATGTACAATTAGTTTCTCATTTATTTAGATTATATAAATAGAAAGATAATATCACTGATATTAGTTTATAGAGAAAAAGTACATAGTTGGAAAACATAAAATCAATAAAATACATAACACCTTATGTCTGTGCATGCAAAGGGAACATGTTTTGAAATTAAGGACATTATATTGTAACAATTTGGACTATTTCCTGTCTATGCTTTAATATAAAATATTCCCAGAATTCCATTTAATTTGTAGGTAATAATGTTGCAAAAAATGTGGGAAAATGCCAAGTTTGCAAAATTACTGACTGGTTTAAAGAATTGCATGCAAACTCTGGCTTGTTTGACCGAATCGT
This sequence comes from Kiunga ballochi, assembly GCA_037177335.1. Classification (NCBI taxonomy): domain Eukaryota; kingdom Metazoa; phylum Chordata; class Actinopteri; order Atheriniformes; family Pseudomugilidae; genus Kiunga; species Kiunga ballochi. Next base: position 3,254,155 of record JBAMIG010000025.1, read on the forward strand.
CTGCAACACAGATTCACGTGTAAAGATGGAAAAAATATGTCTAACACTGTATGAAAATATTCTAAATAAACCTTAAAGACAATTATCTAAAATGTAAACACACCAAGTAGCTGGTAAAGTGCAAAGCAGAGAACAGTGCAATTAGACATTGTTCATTTCAGACAGAACACAAAGTCTTTATTTTGCAGGACTAGTTTTAGTGGAAATAAATGGAAAATGCAACATTTACAGAGTTGCTATATGAAAGTGCAAAAGCTCCTAATTTAATGGGTGAAGCAACCTTTTAAAACACAGACGTCATTACAAGATGGGTCGTGTCATAGTCCCTTGATTCAGCTCAGCAGGTGACTGAGCTTTTCGATAACATGGGGAGCAACATGCTGCAATTTTATTTACTCAGATGGTTACATGAAGCAGCATGAACATAAAGAAACAGGCAGGCGTGACCAAAGTTAATCAACTTCTTTGGAAAGGATTGCAGATGATTTAGCATGTCTTCTACAGATGAAAACAATAATGATGTTTCCATTAAAAATCCCAGCAAATTCTGATGGTATTCATTTATATGTTGCAACATTTTTTATATTAATGCTTTTTTTGTATTAACATTTTCTCCTTTTTCTTTTGGCTGTGGTGGATTTTGGATTTGCAGTCATCAGGAAAGCAGAGAAGAGGAAAAACAACAAGCTGAAGTGAATGACAACGATAATGGAAGTCTTGACTGACTTGAAAAATGGTAACACTTAGTTGCTTTTAAATGTCAACTTGTTTTGATTTTTTCTGACCCCTGGTGGCCAAAAACAATTAAACTAAACAGGCTCTTGACAAAGTAATACATGTTGGTTTATTACTCTGAGAAACGCATTGTTAATGGCTCGGGCCCCCTGGATGGTGGGCATATATACCTATCAGATGACAATACAAAACACAGCTGGCAACAGTTGAGGCCGTTATTCCAAACAAACTGCCTGATGATTAATGAGATGTATCGCCATAGGAACGACGGGAATTATTCTACAGAGAGAGGTGCATGATTGAGGTAATGATTAAAGTGGAGATATAGCAGAGTGGAAAGGAGTCTGTGTAGGGGTGGGGGTGGGGGACATCCTCATATCACAATCCTGATTTCTTTGCATTAGGAAGGGGTCTGGCTCTGAGCCAAACACACTGGATTTACTTTGTTACTAAGGCGAAGCAATCAATCTGCAGGCTGAAAGAAGAGTCAAGCATTATTTTTGATAAGCCATCTGAGGAAAACATACAAGGCTGTAGGCTTGTGACAGCCATTAACATTTTCTATTTATTTAAAGGTTTCTTCTTTTCTCTCAGCAGGATGTGCGAATGAATTTCTTTATACATGTGTGAAACCTGGAAAGGTGTACCTTCCTGAGTTTGCGACAGATGTGTCAAAGCATGACACCCTCAGGGAACTTCTTTCAGTGACACCAGGAAGCTTTATGACTCACACACAAGCATATACAGACATTTTTTTAAAGAAGTGCTGAATAACAGTGCTGTAATAAACGGACTGGGCCAATTATGCCCTTTGGGATGGGAAACAGACATCAGTGTATGCATACGATAGTCTTTGTGTGTATGTGGACTACCACTGAGTCATGCCGACAGCAAGACTGTACGTCAGGGTGCTGTCAGACATCTGCCTGCCTGCCACTGCAAAACACAAATAGCAGGACAGGAAAAAGGCAAAACACTGGCATGGATGCTGGAAAAATGTTTAAGGACAATGCATTGACACGCTTCTGTGCCGACAAGCTGGATGGAAAGTGACGGAGCAGCTGAACTGTCACGCTGTGGCAGCAATGTGTCGTATACTTATACAGACATTTTCACAGGCTTGCTTTCCACATGCACTTCCAGACTGAACAGCAACAATAAACTGTTTTAGCAAGTTGCAGTAAGAATTCAATCTGAGCTTGTTAATCATGTTGTTCATTAACAGATGGATTTCCATCCAGCAGGCATCCTGACTCTTTCTACAGCTGTGAGATGGAACGAAACATCCATCACAACAAAAAGAAAAAAAACCCTGTAGAGCCATACACATGGCTGTGTTGGAATTGCAACTATGGGATGGCAGATGGAATTCAGTCATTGGCCAATTCTGACTTAACATTTTTATTGTGAATTTATATGCTTTGTTCCTTTTAAACTAAGGATTTTTTTAAAAGGAGGCTGGAAAAGGTGACGCCAGAAGCCACATAAAGCATCAAAGAAAGTTAATGTCAAGACTTCAACTGCATATTTTACATGCTGTCGCATGGGACATACAGTAAAAACAAGGAAAAAGGAATTGCTACCCATGTAGATAGTTTTATTTCTGAGTTCCTGTGCAATGTTTTAGGTCCAAGAGAGTGAATAATGAACGTTTGTGTACTTAAAAACTGAATGTCTCATTTCTTCTATAAAAACCCATAACTTCACTGTTGTCTGAATGTTGGTCTGCAGCAATGTGATGAACAGGAGTCAATGGAGGGTGTTTTACAGAATAAAGCTGATCAAATTCATGTTGTCTGGCTTTCCAGTCATATCTCTGTGTTGATTGATGAAGTTTCCTTTGAGAAAATAAACCAGATGTGAGGAGAGTGCTAAAGAACTAATTAAAACACCAGCAAATATGTTCTAGCTGGAACATCCTACACACGAAACAACACCTGCAAGCGAGTTTAAGCAAGACACAAAGTTTCTTCCATCTTATTGTGGCTGGCATTTGTAACAACTACCACAACAATATAAAACACAGTACTCCACTGACAGACACAAAAGAATGCTATCAGAACAAAACACTATGAATCACACACAAACTGAATGGATACTATAGATATAAAATGTACATTTCCACTAGAAAAATGACCAAAATGAAGCTAAGCCACAATTTATCTAAAGATGCAGCAATTTCTATGTGTTATGTCCCTCTGGTCAGTCTGCACTCCTCATTAGTTTTTCCACACAGTCCATGGGCTGGCTTCTCCTCCACATTCCTGACTGCCATCTCCATTTCCCTGACTAGCTGGTACCTGCATCCGCCCCATATCATCATCGCTCTGCGATAGGCTGGAGCTGCAGAATCATTGATTGGACCAATAATCTGGCATCCAGCTACTTAAACAGGCTGCTAATGAACATTCAGGGCAGCTGGGTTTCTCAGGCTCTGCCTCTTCCTGCTTGACTAGTTGGTCGTTCTGTGGCTTGGGTTTTTGTACTGTTTTGGGACTTGGGTATGCTTAAACCCAATAAGGGCATTGCTTGGAGAGAGTTTAGTTTGATTTTGATTTTGGTTTTGACTTTTTGTTAGGTTCAAGCAGCTACTTTGTGTTTGGCTTACTTTGGAGATTCATTTCACATTTGTTATCCTTTAACCTTTGACACGAGCTAAAAAGCAGTAAATAAATACCTTTTGTTTTTCATCTCAGAAGGTTTATTGTTTTTAATGTTTTTTAAACCCATCCCCTTTTCACTGGTGAGCCAGGGGTTTGTAACACTATGTAATATAAACATAATATCAGCCATGTATTTTGTTCCTTCATCAATGCTGTTGATCAGCTAAGGAATAAATTATAACATCCTACCGACCTACGCGGAGGCACAGTAGGGCCCATGTAAATGGGCTAAAAACCTCCCAACAACCCAATTAATCGAGCAATTACATCAAGATTGGTCGTGCAGACTTTATGGGAGTTCCATGCAAATCTGTTGGATCACTCAACTCGTCCAAAAGTGACAAATTATAAGTACCTAATAAGTATGCGATGACCATTCACCAGACTGGTGCAGCATTGGGAGTGAGAACATGTCACAAGAGTATAACACCAATCAGGGCAGACCGGGTCCACACCACAACCCCAAGGCTACAGTGCAGAACCCGGATGAGTACCATCACCATGGCAACAACTACACAGTCAAAGGAGCCTTAGCTCTTTGACAATTCTCACCGAGGAAGACACAGAAGAATAAAACACCAGAAAGGGCAAATACATTAAAAAAATAACAACAAATAAGACCATCATTATTGAATCTGAGCACATGTAAATCATAAACTGCGAAAATTAATAAGAAATACAAGCTAAATTTAAATGAATAAGTCAGTAAATACAATTAAAAAAAAGAAGTAACAAGATGAAATTGATCACTGATTGGACTGTTTATCTGACAGACTTTGCTGATACTGTTACAGTCCTGCTGCTACCAGAAGTGCCTTAAATCTTTGTGCAATGTTTTCTAAGATGCTTTGTACTTTACTTGTAATACGGTGATTACTGTAGTTCCTGCTGCCTTTCTATGACCATCAACCAGTCTGCCTATTCTCTGACAGAACCAAGGCATTTTTGTCCAGACAGCTGCGCTCACTGGATATATTCTATGTCTGTAAGAATAAACTCAAGAGATAGTTGGGTGTGAAAATTTTAGCAGAAATATCTAGAGTAACCCAACTGGCACAAACAACCATGTCACACAGTCCAACGCCACTCAAATCCTCTTTCTGTCCTAAGATGCTGCTATGTGATTGGTTGTTGAGGTGTTTTCATTAACAAGCTATTGACCAGGTGTACCTACTAAAGCCACTGCTCAGCACAGAACCGGTAAAAGAAAGGGAGAAGGGTTAGGAAAAAGGGTATAGTTAAAAAAAGGTTTGAGCAATAATGAAACAAATAGCATTGAAACGTGCAGGTTAGTTAACATAAGAAAACATTAAAAACAGAAGAGAAGCATAGGTAAAGAGTTAGAGGAGGATGAGAAGATGTGCTAATAAGAGCTGAAATCACAAGTGAATGAAAGAATGTTTAAATGAAATTATTGGTGAGGATGAATAAACCCCGGGAGGCGCAGTCGCCTGTTGCTACAGCTCAGTCGTATCATCGTCTCCTTTGGGTTTTCCTCCAACACTCCAGAAGGTTCCACCTACACAACACACAGCGCCTCACACATCCACAGAGGCCCGTCTGTGCGCATTCAGACCAACACACACAAAAACACAATCCTCCTCTCACTAACTCGGCTTATCCATTGAAAATGCTCCCCAAGTGGAAAACAGTCTGTTCCCTCACACATATCTACTCACTGTAAAGTCCAACTGTCTGCTCTGATGTACGATGACAAATTACTCGTCTAATTTCATTACACCCACATATTTCAGCCAATAGCCGACTAATAGCGTGTAGCTAGCTTCCATCATCTTTAGCTTCAAATGTAAAAGGAATTATCAAATAGTAAACCACATTTGCTCAACAGAGAGTATTCAATAAACACGTGGTGATTTTTGTGAACTGGAAAGGCCAGTTTTTCCTTTTCTGTAATTCATGTCATTTACCATGTGGGATAACAAGACCTTCTGAGACATTCAAATAGAGAAAACCTCCCTTAGCAAGTTTAATTGGTTCCACTTAATCTCATGGTGGTATTTTGTTCCAGCTTTCACAAAACAATGCAAGGAGCAGCTTTTCCACCAGCTTGTTTCTTTTCATCCCTCCTCCGTTCAGCCTCCCCTTTCCCACACAGTCAGCCAGCTTCCCTGTGCGATTGTTAATCTAATGCTACTAGAACAGGAGTTGATGTTGCTCATCTGATACCACTAAGTCTCAGACGACACACTCAAGCTCAGGTACAATCAGACAGGGACAGGCCCAGGAGCCCCAGAAGCTTCACTAATGTTTTTTAGCACTTTTAGAAGCGTCGGTCCCAGAGTGGATCATTAAACTGGAGAATATCGGTGGCAGATGAACCAAAGGTGCAAGAGCTTGCTGGATCACTCCCAAAACAGAGCTGGAGAAGAATGGGATAGGAAAAAAAGTTCTTTCTTTGTCTAAACACAGCTCATTAGCAGAAACAGGTTTGCCACTCAATGAATGATAGTGCGTACAGTGTGGTGGAAAAAAAGAAGTGTTATGAAAAGTAGGAAGAAAGACGCAGTGGTGCTGACAATGAGGGAATGACAGTTCCATGCTGAATAGGCAGGAGTGTCTAATCTACTGTTAGACATCCGCATCAAAAAATGTCTCTCTACAACAACTGTTCCGCTTCCTGTCAATTAGGTGCCAGGAGATTGCACGCACATTTGTCCAAGTGGAGGGAAAAACACACACACACACACACTAACGACACAACTAAAACAGTGCACGCACCCACCCACACATGCAGCACACATCTCATCAAGCTGCGACGAGTGAGCGGTGATTAGTCTATCCGGGACCCAGCATGCAGCGCGTGCGACTATGCATTTACTTGACAGAAAGTGTGTGAAAAAACTATTCCCTATGATTTGTTTGACAAACAGAAAGTGAGTCCAAAGAAGCTGCAATTACTCTACATTTGGAGGGAGAAAAAGAATTGCCAGTGAGGCCTAAAAACTGAGATCCAGACAGTGATGGAGACTGGTGTCTGAATAGTGATGACGAGCTGAAATTAAGCCGGCATACAGAGCAGAATCAGGTGGAGAGCTGCCATGAGCAAGCAATTAGTCAAAAAAAGACTCCTTACTTTCAAATGAAGCAAGCTGTACTTCACCATTATGCCACAAAATTAGACATTCTGGTACCGGTGTCATTTTTATTTAATTAAACCTAATTAAGTTAATCGTGGACAAGGACAGAAACTCCAGGTACATATTGCACTCGGAGATTTATATGCCAATTATGTTAGTGGATGCTGCAGATTGTTGCTGCCCTCTGCCATCTTCTCAGCCCAAAACACCAATCAGCTATGTTGCACTCCGACATAACAAGCTCACTGAAAACGGCTGCAACTTTCCTGTCACCAACTTTTCTCTCTCTCTCTCTCTTTTTTTTAATGAGGTAAAGGTCAGTATGTGATTTTGACCTCAGCCTGGTTTCAGAGCACACAACTGATGCTTGTAGGTTGAGGAAGCCGGAGAAGCAAACTTGATAAAATATGATGTCGGGGGTTTGGAGACTTTTTGCTGCCCGAGTCAACTGCAAGCGATGCTGAAAGTGTGGATGCTGTTTGTTTCATTTGGAGCATGTTAAGCGCAATGTGTTGGATAGTCTGTTCTCACAGCCTGGCCGCTCTGATCTCATCCCCTCACAGAGGGGTTTTATATAAGCCTTAATATCAACATGGCTCTCAGTGATCATTACTTCAACAAAGCAAAAGGAAATATAAGGAGAAGAGGGGACAGAGACATAAAAAGAACTGATGATGAGATAAAGAGAATAATAATAAAAACAGCAAATGTATATTTAAGGTAAACAGCAATGGTAAAGAAATGGCAGAAAAATAAGTTATTGAAGGACACCAATGTAAAATGGAGAAAAGAGGTGGTAGATGTGGTGTGGAGACATACAAAGGGGAGAGAAAGATGATGAAAGAAGAGGTGTTAAGGGTTGAAATGAAACTGATGGGACATGGGGCGAGATAGAGGAGAGATAGAGGCAGGATGAAAGGTGGAAGAAAAAAAGAGAGCTCAGAAGAAATGTGAGGATATGAGGGAAAAGAAAACAAAGAAGAAAGGGAGAAGGGCACGATCAGACAAGATGAGGAAGACACATAGGAACATACTGTACTCACACTAAAATGTCAATCACTAGGAGTGTTCAGCGCTCTGCCTGTTCGTCTTTCCTCCCATGACAGAGTCTACAGTTTGTGTTTGCTCAGACAGCAGATCAGGAGGCCAACATTAAGAGACTATCGACTCCATCCAAGTGCTTAAGCAAACATATATATCTGCATCAAACGTCTGTCAGCTCCCCAGAGCCTGAGGAAGAGGGAACAACTGAAGGTAGAGGTGCAAGGGTCACAAACTGTGTACACGGAAGTTCAACCAATAAGCTTCCTCTGTAGACAAACATACATAACCTTTCCATCTTTTATTAAGTCTTTATCTTGTAATATTTTCAACTTAAAAGGTGAGAGTGGAGACAAACTCACTACAGTAAGACTGTCTGCGGTTATTTTAAGTTGTATAAATGACACAAATGAACTGAAATGCAAATAATGTTAAAAAAAATACTTTGTATATTCTAAAGTATTATAGTTTACTAGAAGCACAGATGTTTGATGTCACGATCAAAAGATCTAAAGGTGATCTTTAATTCTCCTTGAGGGAAAGTTGTTTGAAACATTCAGCTGAAGAATAAAGAAAGAGCCGGGTTGAACTTTCTGGAGTCTCCAGGCAGGATGGCAGCGGAAATCACACACAATTGTGTAGCAAAGCAGATGGAGGGATGTAAACAGCAATGGAAGAACTAAAGATATAGTGTGAATTTAACCCCCGGTTTACAGTTTAATACTTAAGCCCATTGTGGAGCTGATAAAACTGCTCCCTGCAGGTGACTTTTTATGGAACTCAGTTTAATTTCTCTTTTCTAAAAAATCTTCATTTGTTCCTGTAAATCTTAATGATATAATAACAATGCTGAATTTTACAGTAATTTGTCTCAGAGCCCTGGGTAAAGACTGGGATCCCATATGTCCCATAGCAAATCTGGCTGGAGTGGGTAGTATGAAGGTTACACTGGGCAGGAATGGGCAGGAAGGATAAACAGCAGGTCCTGAATCAGCTACGGATGGAGAGCGTATCCGAGTTTTAGAACACAAAAGGCTGGACAATACATTTTCCCAACATATATAATGTAATGTAGAAGCATTCATTTAGAGAATTTAGAGTAAACATGATCATCATGGCTTGTCTCTGTTGGGTGCTCAGTCTCTTGTCCTCATGAACGACAATCCACCAGGTTTCCAATGCACCAACACATTGGACTCTAAATAATATGTCATTATGCAGAACTTCAGAAGCTGCTGGATTCAAATCATTTGATTCAGGTGTGATAGAGCGGGGATAGAAAGCCTGCAAGACTGTGGCCTTTACAGACCCACTTTCTGAACAGTCCACAAGGACAACGCCTCCTTACAGGAGGGCATAAGGTGCTTATCTTCAGGTGTGATGCAAAACAGACAGAAATATGTAACGCATACACATTTTAATATTCAAGATTTGTGATTGATTTTCTGGAATCACCATGGTAACAAAACATTGCTCAAAATGAACTGTCAGTGTCAAAATGAGGAAATGCACATTGTGGTTAAATATAAGCATACACGTTATATTCTGGAGTGACTTTTATTCAGGAAGCTGCACATCATCATCATTATCCTACTAAGGTGCAGATTGAGGCTGAACTTGGACATCGTGTTATGTTTATAAGACACGCTAAAGAGCCAGGAAAATGAAGAAAACTTGTCTTTCCACATCAGAGTGGCTCCTGTGTTTATTAACGCTCCCTCCCTGGGGAAAACATGAGAAATGGCCATTATCTTCATTTGTACGGGCACAGAAGACAACGACTGAGTATGGGAACAATTTTTTTTGTCGACAACTTCAACAGAGGCAGAGAAATATCTCATATGGGAAATCTGGAATTCATTTGCATATTTGGTTTCCCTCACGAGGGTAGCGAGGACTGCCGTGTGCTTTGCTGTACAGAAATGAAAAATACAACCTGCATGTCAATGAGATTTATATGAAACAGACACATTGAAATGCACAGCGTGAACAAGCACCAAATGTGTACATGTGTAAACCACATTCACACTGCGGTGGTTACTATTTATCAAGCCAGTGTGATCTTGCAATTGATCAGTGTATAGATCAAAGCAAGGAGCATGGCAGCGACGCTGTGCCGGCTAATTATCGGGTCCTGCAAAGGATTTTGGTCTTAAAGTGTGGCCTCTGGGCCTCACCTCCATGGTAGGGTTCCTGTGATCAGGGCCATGAAAGACCTGATGGGCATGAAGATGAAGCCCAAGACTCCAAACACTCAGCTGGCATATGTTCACCATGACTGATTGGCCTCAGCACTGCCAGACTCCAGTGCTTCCCTGCAGAGGAGGCATCTGCGAGCCTTAGACTGATGTTTTCTGTCATACAGCTCAAAGCATACCCCCTAGTTTATATTCATGCTTTATATGATGTTTTCAACTTACCTAATCAACAATGATGACATCAACTGCATAAGAATAACTGCTTATGACAGATACTAATATTGTTTCTCAAGTATTCAAAATCCAAATTATACATGTCACATTAATAATCAGAAGTTGGCATGATTTCTGTTGAAAAAAAGATGATTTTGGACATATGTGCTGTACTGCAGCAATAAGCTGAACCCCCATTACTCTCCTTATTTCTAACTGTTAGCCTGTAGATATACTATCTGCTACCAGTAAGCCCACAGTCATACTATCTGCTAGTTGTTAGCCTGTAGCCATACTATCTGCTACCTGTTAGCCCACAGTCATGCTATCTGCTAGCTGTTAGCCTGTAGCCATACTATCTGCTACCTGTTAGCCCACAGTCATACTATCTGCTAACTATTAGCCTGTAGCCATACTATCTGCTACCTGTTAGCCCGCAGTCATACTATCTGCTACCTGTTAGCCCACAGTCATACTATCTGCTAGCTGTTAGCCTGTAGCCATA
>JBAMIG010000025.1:3264812-3281169 GCA_037177335.1 Kiunga ballochi
GTCATACTATCTGCTACCTGTTAGCCCACAGTCATACTATCTGCTAGCTGTTAGCCTGTAGCCATACTATCTGCTACTAGTTAGCCCGCAGTCATACTATACCTGGTTACCTCGTTAAAAAAAGAGGAATTCCTCACTACATTTGACACGGTTATGTTCTCAAGCAGCAATCCTTTATTCTGGCAGGCAACAACATTTTAAAGGTTTCCTTGCAGCAACACACCAGATTCAGACTGTGAATAGCTTGACTTTAAGCTCGCCAAGCGTCGTCATCACAGATTTATCTGACAACTTGACAGAATGTTTACAAAGATTGCATTTTTTCAAGAATTTCAGTTGTCCTCCCCTTTCTGCCTGTTGCTAACATGGATTAGACAGACTGGCTTTGAAGTCCCAGCTGATCAGTGGCAAAATAATTTCTTTGTGAAGGGAAATTTTGCAACCTGAGGGCTTCAATCCAGCAGGTTTTAGGTGTTTCCCGGCTCCAGGACACCTTATTAAATTAATGAGCCACTACACAATCCTTGTGTATAAAACCTGCAGGACTGCAGCTCTCACAAAGTGTTATGTCCCAGCTCTGCCTTAGTCATATACAATGACCTTGTATAGAAGCAGACTTACTCTGATTCAGTAATAACAAAAACTGTAATGCTACTAAACTTAAAACCAGAATACCTACATTCATGTGACCAGTTGTATGGCATTTGGGTCAGTGAAGTTGTTGTGTTGAAGTTGAAATAATTAACTTCCTGTCCTCCATGAGCTTTGGGCTTGAATTAACTGTGTCAGGAAGAAATTAAACTGAAATTTCTGCCCGATGCAGTTTCTCTCTTGACCTAAAAAAAAACTCCAATCCAGCTGTTGCATTTTGCTCTGAGGCTCAGAGGCTGAAAGGATCCAAGTCACACTCCACACCAAGGGTCTTTTACTCGGCCGACCTTATCACAGTGCATAAACCTGACACAGAAAATGCTTCCCCGACAACCTGTCACACATATGCAGTCGCCACAAGTCTCAGAGAACCTGCTTGTGTGTCTAGTGTGAGTGTTTCTTTGTATATGCTGCCTGGCAGAGCACCGAATGCACCCCTACCTCTGCTGTCAATCTTGCTCTCACACTGGAACAGCTGGGGCATGTGGCCTCTCCGGCAGTGCAGCTAACACACAAACACACATGTAGCACTCTCCCACCTGCTGCGCCTGAATGGCTGATGGAAACGCAGGCTTGACGCTGTAGCACTCTCCTATTTCAATTACCCTGCTCTTCTCTCTTTCCCTCTTTTTTCCACACTCCTTGCCCCAATCTTTCTTGGTGACACAAAATATATAACTTGCTTCCATCAAAGGTTTATTGTCTGCTTTTGCTGAAATCCCTAACCCACCTTTTTCTTTTTTCCCTTTTAACCCCAGTCAAAGTAGCATTTTCTCTATCACAGATGTACCAAAGCAGCTGCTGTGCTTAAAGCAATGAGCTGGAGGTAATAAAATGGAACAAAATGGAAACTCTACCTCTACCCCCACCGACAGCAAAATGATGAGGAGCAGAGGAGTGACAGAGGCTCTGATAGCCACTCATCCGTATAATCACATCCTGCTATTAGAATACTGCAGCTATCTGATGCCATTTGTTCTATCAGTGGATAAGCATTAGCACTCATTAGTCACATGCATTAGCTTCAGAATTATCCCTGACAGAGTAGTCGTTGTGGGATTAATACAAGAAAATAGGGTGAAACAGGGATATGTTGGGAAAAGGCTGGATTGATGGATGGGTGGGCAGGTAGAAGTATCGACTAGTGGGCTGACTGAAGGTGTGATAAACAAACGGACTTGTTTGTTTCGAGGCAGAACATAATTTGATGTGTAGATTTGATGGATGGGATTATTTACTGGTGAATAAATGGGCACGCATTTTGAGTCAGCTTGAAAAGGTTAAATAAATTGGAGTTTTGATGCTAGAAGCTAATGCAAATATTTTTACACTGTGTGCTGTTATCAGGTAAATTAATGTTCCCCAGATAAACTACATTCATGAACAGATTCAACATTCTCAGTCAGACGGCCTGGCCCAAAAATATTACCAAAAGAAAAGAAAAAATAAATAACACAAATTTCTTTGGACCGCCCTTAGCTTTGGTTCCGGCACACATTAGCTCTGCATGTGTTTCAATGAATTTCTGCAATATCCCCGGATTTATTACCATCCAGTGTTGCATTAAGTTTTCACTAAGATCTCTATTTTTATGTTAAGCGGGTCGGAACACAGAGCAAACCTTTCAGCATGTCACAAATCTTTCCCAATGGGGTTCGGTTCTGGGCTCTACTGTGACCAATACATGTGTGAAAATGAGGTCTCATGCTCCCTGAACCACTTTTTAAAAACCTAAACTCAATGAATCCTGAAATAGTCATCTCTCAGAACAGCCATGACATCAGGAATAAAGAATCCTCTGATGTAATATCCTGCTCATTCACTACGCTCAGGTAGTCAGCTGACTTTATTGTTTGGACACATAATGTTGCTCAACCTAGGGCAACCTAGACATTAGCCATGTTGGCTGCATAATTCCATCCTCCTCTCTTCTTACCCTGATGCTCCCATAAATCTGGAACAGGGTAAATCTTAACTAATCAGACCACATAACCTCCCTCTATTACCCTAGTGTCTAATCTTTATAGTCCCTGATTTCAAAGATTTAAGTGAGACCGCATTTCTTCCTGGAAGACAATGATTCCCCACTTTCTTTTCAGTTTTTAATCATGTTCTGGACAGTCATTGACTCCATAAAACCATTTCAGTAATCTCCGTAGATATTTCCTCTGCTCAATGCCAATGATTTGACCTGTAGACTAACAAAACCTGTGTTTCTCCATGTGGCTGTTAAAAAATGGAGGGGGCTTTATAATACTGGACCATGCCAAGGGGCCAATCTGCTTTGAAGACATTTGTTTTTCATGGTAACAATCTAAAATAATACAATGTGCAGATAATAAACTATTACGTTTGAGTGTCCAGTTAGATGTCTTACTATAGTCAGACACTTTAGGCTTACCTACTCTGATCGACTGGCAACCATCTGGTCTCTTTCTGGTTAAACTTCCATTTCACATTTTTAAATTTCCACCTTTATTGATCACATTATATTACTGTTTATTGCTGTTTTCCCCAGCTCAACAGAAGCCATTTGTCATTTCCTTAATTGCACAGATACGTACCACATAAAAATGTTAACATCAAGTAGCATTTAGCTGTGGGGACAAATAAAGCATTGGTATTTAAACCATAATACACAAATCAGTGTAGAAACAATAGCTCTATACAAAATATCAACATCACCAACAAGTAATTAATAGTTTTGGTCATTTATCAAGCAAGACATGCTAAATAATCACTTGTTTCACCCAATTAACTACAAAACGAGGATCATTACACTAAAATGCATCATCTGGCAAAGAATGCAATAATTAGAAGAAAGATTACAAGATGATTGGTGAAAGCGAGTGTAATCATTATGCAAGACTTATCTGCAGCAGCCTGAATGCACATTACAGTGTGCAGCTGTAACACTTTGTGTACATATCGGTTCTGTGTAACATGTGAAGGCTTTACTGAACATGAATCATAATGGGGAGACTTCCAGTTTACAGGTAAATGTATAATGTTCCAAACTATTCTGTATGGATTTCAGCTGCTCAAACACTGGATTTTTTCTTTTTATTGTGGTTGAAATATTCCCTATTTGATGTTCCTAATTTCTCTTAAACTATTTATTCCCATCTCATACTTCCTATTGTTTTAGTGACACTGCTCTTGTATTGGGCAGGTGTGGGACCATACTGGTGTGTTGTCAAAGAATCTTGCAGGATAACATAGAATGTTATGTGTCTTATCAAAGAGGAGAAGACTGCCCTATCATTCTCATACGTGGCAGCGCGGGACTTGCCAGACATTTAAAACATCTTGCCTTTGCTCAGCTTGCCTGATTCTTAACAGGTTCAGTGACTATTCTCAATGAAAATGTCTCTTTAATGCTTTAAAATAAACATAGCAAAATTACGCGAATCCAGACTTTTAATATTTATTTTTAACTTGACTTGTTTCTATCAGTAATAATAATCGCAGACAGGTTAGATGATGAGTTTTCCAGGTGAGCCATATTTCAGGGAAACAACTTATAGATTATGTCACATTATTAAGCAAGACAGAGTTTCCATGCAATACGGGGTAAAAGAGGAATATTTCTGCAAGTGAACAGCATTAAATAAAACAATTCCTTATGATTGAAAACATTCAAACGTGTGTATCAGGAAGCCAACGAGTTTGTTCAGACATATTTTAAGCTAAGTGTAGAATGCATCATAGTGAGAGAGCAGCAGCTAAAAAGCTATTTATCAATAACAAGCAGATATTTGAAACTTCTCCATACACGATTCTTCAAAGGCTGCAGTTGTGCATGAAGTTGTACTTTATTCCCCTACTTGAAGCGGATGAAGAGAAAAATGCACTCATAATCACTCACTTTCAGTTCTTTTCACTGAATAGTGCAATGCTACACTGAATGGTCAAAATTCACGTAATACAGTGATATTTCAGACTGAAATAGTTTTTAGTGAGATGATGGCCAACAGAGTGCCCAAAGGCGTCAAAATGAACATGGCAAATATGTGCACCTGCAAACTTAACATTTCCTGCCATAGGAATAGTTCCTTTCAGGAATCCCGAGTGCAATCATCTTTGATGCATGTGTGATAAAACGTTCTTTTCTTTGCTACCATGGATGTACTCAATGGTGGGGGTAAAAATACCAATATTACTTTTTGGAGTTATAAATTAAAGTAACACATCACAATAAACACATTGGCTGCCGAAAACGTATCATTATGACTTTCTAAATCCAAACAATCACAGTCAAAGAAGCTGAAAGACACTTTTTGTGCTTTAGCTATTTCTATACATGGAAGTCTTTTTTGGCCAGGTCCACGTGGGAACACATCAACAGAATTTGCTCTGAGTGCACTGTGAGTGTGCACCCAGAACACAGCCAACATAATGTGAATACTCTCCGAGTCCACACCCCGAAGACGCTCTGATGCACTCACCCAGCCGAATCGGTCCTTCACAATAGCAGTCACAGAAATGAACATATTGCGGGTCTAAAATATGAACCAAAGTGTTATGAAATGCCAGCAGCACTGGGCTCTCTGCTACAGCTATGACTGGGAGTCGCTCTCCATTGGAAACAAAATAAGTTTAATAAACTGTAGTAATGTACTTTCCTGCGCTACACAACATGTGTTTGCCTGTGTGGGTTGTTCATCCATGAAAGCATAAATAGCTCTAATTTACACGAGAACATGTAGTTAGTAAGCCATAGAGGACTTCAGCCTGAGGAAAATTTAGGCTCAGGGAGTTCTAGTAGCCTCCTTCAGCACAGCATGACCTCATTATATGATGCGTTCCAGTTTACTTTGAGGTCAATCTGGGAATGAAACCAGCAACTTCATAAGATATTTTTGGTCTCCTCAATGAGATCCAGGTTGAAGCTAACCATAAACTAATGGCGATAATGGATGAGAGACTTCTGTAAGTGATAATCAAAGATAGATATAATGATATCAAAAATATTCTGTCTGGCTCTCTCCAGCCCAACCAGTAGATGGCTGCCCTCCCTGAGCCAGGTCCTCCCAGAGGCTTTTACTTCCTGTTAAAAGTTTCCCTTCCTACTACATCAAAGTCAAGATTTGATGCAATCTGTTGGTTTTCTTT
Source organism: Kiunga ballochi (assembly GCA_037177335.1). Lineage (NCBI taxonomy): Eukaryota > Metazoa > Chordata > Actinopteri > Atheriniformes > Pseudomugilidae > Kiunga > Kiunga ballochi. The sequence continues at coordinate 3,270,579 of JBAMIG010000025.1, forward strand.
AGCTATTCTGTTAGGAATTGGCTCAAATTATTGTGTCTATGAAGTGCCCTGAGACGACATTGTTATGAAGAGGTGCTATACACACATAGCTGAATTAAATAGAATGGGCTGCTATGCTACCATGCAAATGGATCTGGGAAAATATTACTACTGGTCATACCTTTGGAAACACTTTCCCATTCCCTGCCAGTATTAAACAAAATGAAACATGTTTATAGCTGTTAAACTGTTATGTGTTCTCTGCTTCCCTACAACACTGCGTTTTTATGAAAATCTCACATCTGTTAGAAATCAGCTTGTTACTTCTGACTGCGGAGAAATGGTTGGTATTTCTAGCCCTCAAAAAAAAAACAAAACAACAGTGACGTTCTTGAGAAAGATCCATATACACTCAAACACAAAGAGCATCTCTTTGCTCTTTGACTCAAACATCATCTTGAATTTTAAGCCATAAAATTCCCTGAATCAATAACTGACAAAAACAGCTGTCATTAGACTCAAACGCAACATAAGTTCATTTGTTTGTACATCCTGATCAGCCACTTACAACTAGCAACAGCCCACTTCCCCCGTGGGTAACATTACAGTTTAATCAGATCTGAATTAATTGTGCGTGCCTGTGTGGAAGCACATCAAAACGTCTCATCATTACAATCATTCATTTGGCTTGTAGACTTCATATAAAAATAAAGTGCTGTTCAAGACTTTTAGATCACAGAAGTAATCAAATAACATAGCTGTATCAGATGCAAATAACTGAGATGCTTGTTATTATCAGATTTTCTGAACTTTAAATACCCTGAAAAAAATCACATGTAGGTACATCTTCCTTTAATTCTCAAATTGACGCATGCTCCCCTTCTATTGGTGCTTCCCATACTCAGTGGGAGGAGGTTAAATGTCATCAATAGCACATCCTTATTAGAGGCAAGCAGATACCACCCCCACCTCGGTGCTGCTTCGCGTCTTGTCTAAATGAAAGCTTGGGCGAGAAGCACAGCTGGGTCACGCACACACTCGGACGTACAGACACACAAACAGATACAGAGGCCGAATATTGGATGAAAGAGATGACAGAAGAAAGCGAAGGCTGACTGCGGGAGAAAAAAAATGTATTAGTTAAAGGTGGCCAATGCGAGTTGGTGCAGAGTGGGAGCCACTGTGCTGCCAAACTAGCTAAAGTAATGAGGGCGGCATAGCAGGGAATACGGCTAATATGGAAAGATCAAACTACTGCTACACCTAAAGGAACACACTCCCTGGAATCTCTGCACTTAGATGTGACACCCCACAGGCCCCCTCAACATACAGACAGCAGGTGTGTTTGCGAGGTTTTATATTAAACATAGTTCAAATGAATCATGATGTATTGACTCAAAGAACACATGGAAATGACTGAAAACTGGCTTATTGCAGGAATAATGAAACTGAGCTAACATAACAATATTACAGATAAAGATGCAGAATATAAAATGCAGAAAATAGAATGTATAATAGCAACCTGAAGGAACTTTGTGAACCTCTGAACTACTTTAGAAAAACTTTTTGACTTGTTTGCATGTCAAACATGGATATCACACACAGCATAAACTGAATTAATTTGCTGTTTGTTGTGCACTTTCTCTGAAATTCATAAATTCAAAAGATGCAATTACTAGAAACCTGACAGAGGTGGCACTGGGTCAGCAGAGACCATTTTTTAAGCACCAGACAAATATCAAATCCTCGTTATAGTCTGTTTCATTCTGAAAAATATATTAGTTCTGTGCAGTCTCAGAGTCAAATGTAGGATAGGAGAAAGAAAATCATTCACTCTGGTGTGGTAATGAAAACTGCTGAAGAAAAAAAATTCTTTAGGGGTGAGAGCAATGTTGTTTTTTCTCTGGACAGAAGTACATGAAGGCAGTGTGTTACTGGACAATGGATTGATAATCCCCCCTCTGCTGCAGGTTCAGAAGTACTTGTGTTTATCTGTTTGTGGCAACAGGGAAACACAGCATATTGTAGTCGATTCCACTAATTAGCTAACCTGCAGTTTATGAAATCAAATGCTGATAGAGATGTAGCACAAGAGCTTGAAGCCGCTCCCGCTTCTCTTAAATCACCAGTGTGGAAACAGGAAAGTCAGTGTGTGAGACGCTATGCGCGTGTACCATACCAGGTCTAGTGTCCAGCAACAACATGCTAGGAGTAAAGAGGAAGGCCGAGGACAAGTGAACGTCAGGACCACTATCCAAGATAAAATATTTAAGCTCCACGGATACATCAGGAAAATTGCCCTAAAAAATGAGACACTAAAAGTCTAAGACACTGAAATATGAAGGAGGACAAAATGGAGGAACCATCAAGGCAGGAGAAGCCCCCTGCATGGGCTGTATCATCGACAAATCACCGAAGTGACTGACATGAACCAGACCTACCAGAGGTCTGGACTGAAGGACAGCACAGACATGCTAATCATGGCAGCACAGAAGCAAGCATCCAATACCAGGATCATCAAGGATTCTGTGCCAAGAAACAATCCACAGCAAGGTGCACGATACTGGCAGGCAAAGAATACATGGAACACCACCAACCAGTAGCTGCCACAGTGTACAGTAACATCTGTGCAGAATATGGGCTGAAGGGCCCTAAGTCACAATGAGAAACACCTTTCATAGTGGTGGATACAACATATGACCCTCAAGCTCCCAGGACTCTCAAGAACACGAGTTTGAGATGAACATCCCACCGCTCTGCCCAAATAAAAAGGGAGAATGGATGAGGGAAGAGTTTTGTTCTTTTATATAAGTCCATAAAGTTGCTGTCTCTAATGAGACTGAGACAGGAGAGATCAGCAAACAGAGCCAGCAATGCTAACCCTGTGTAACATGCTAGCAGCTGTGTTAGCTGCAGGAGCAAAATATCTGAACTGAAAAATGATGACTAACATGCTCCAATGATGCACCCTAGCCAATTTTTTGTCCTTGTTAAAAGAAATGTAAATAAAATATGCAAAGCTAACAGTTGATACAAAGGCTTTATCTTTAATAAAAAAAAGAAAAGATAAATACTTAAGTAAAAAGACCCGTCACTGCAAGATGAGAATACAAATAAGAGCTGTAACGGCACCCGAGGGAGGCTCTGTCAAATAAACAATGAGACAAGATTAAATGACATTATTATATGAAACTAGCTCAAGTCATCAGGGAGAGAAAAGAGAGACAAATTCCCATTTGCATTATTCATCAGGTAATGGAGTTGTTTGATTGCTGATGCACAATGTCAAGACACGTCGATGCCAAACCAGACATTTATGTTATCCATGTACAGCATCCCTCTCACTTAAACTCTACAGGCCTGTCAGAGCTGCAGAAGCAGGGCCATCACTCACACACAGTACAGACCCATCGTCATACAAAAAGAGGCTATATGCATTCATGCATTCTCTAAACTAATAAACCTGCCTATGGACTTAGCCTGTCTTAGTCTGAAGTGTCATTAGAAGTGGCAGGCAGCTGTAGCAGCCTGTGAGGAGCTAAGAGGCTTGAGCTCTCACCGTCTGTAATCCCTGCAAACAAAGTATGGCGCAAAATAAATATATAAGAAAATTATACATGCAAACATGGTGCCACACACACACACACACACACACACACACACACACACAGCGTTACAGTAGGTGATACAAAAGACCTCAAAAACTTCAAAGTGACAGACAAAATGCAAAGTCATGTAAACGACAATCCGCCTCAAACAGTAATCCGACACCCTGACTGTGGTGCACAAACCGTCAAGCACTCCAATTTCACTTTTAAGGAGAGAGCATAAGTGTATATATTATTTTTTTTAAAGAGGCAGCATAAGAACAGCCTTTGACAAAGATGTGCAAGCGCAGAATATTATTTTAACCGGTAATAAAGGCCAAGGCTTATTAATAGGGCAATCTGACAAGCAGAAGTGTTGTGCTGAGAATTCTTCCACTTTCACTCACATTTTCACTCCTCATAGCACTGGGTTATTGGAGAGGAGGTAATGTTGCCAGGCAGCGCGTCCCTGTGGCCACATTTCTGCTCAGAAACGAAGCAGCTAATTGGTGATGGGACCCTCACAGCTCTACGGAGTTTTGTGACAGATTTGGATACGGAGCCCCCTTTCAGACTTTTCCATTGCTAAAAACCAAGAGGAAATGTATGGGAGACCAGTTTGCATGTTAGAAATTGAATGCTACAGCGTTTTTAGTTGCATAAAAGCTCGCTTGCATATCTCACCTTTTCTTTTTTCAGTTCCAGCTCAATGTGCAGCTACTGAGGCATTTAAGATTTCTTCTTTTTTCCAAAACACTCACGGCTTAACACATCGTCTCAAGTGAAAGTGTTTATCTCCGTCTCACTTTTTCCCTCGCTCCATTCTCTGTGTTGCTTCTGGTGTGAATTTCTCTTTGAAATACTTTCTAATTAGCACGTGCAGCACACAGCCGGGGTTAAATTAAATTGCTAAGACTCAAGGAGGTTGAGGTCAATGGCTCTGCAAAGATGGTCAGTGCAGATAATTGGGAGATATACTTCCCCCCCTCTCTCTCTTTCTCCCCTTTTGCCAAATATCCATGATCAAAATGACGGTGGACGACACACACACAGTTTGGCCGGCTGCTTTATGAAAAATGTATCTATTTTTAGACACAGAAGAAGACAAGTAATTTGGAGTGCAGAGAGAAAAATCACTTTTACATATTATCTCGCTCTGTCTCTGCACTAACGTTCTTGCATCTGGGAAACATTTCCTGTGAAACCAGTATGATACAATTACAGGGACCATACCAGTTGCCACAACAAAGCTCAGAGAAAACAAATGCTGTGATTAATGAATGCTGGAGAAGATTTGTTTTATCATTTCACTGTGCTAAAAACTTACAGGAACATATTACTAACATGACAGCAACTGTACCATAAATGTGTTCCGGTTAACCTCCTGCACCCTGATGTTTACAACCTGATCCATTTCCACAGCAAAGACTTCTAAAAAGTCATAACATCATTAAGATTGGCACCAATTCTGCCTTACAAAAATGTATAACTGCTCCAAACATTTTATTGAATCCTTTAATGTTTAATCACCTTGGCTACCTACTAACCGTTTAACTGTGAAATTAACCAGGGAAGTGCAACGGAGTACCAGTGTCTGTGTGAATGGTGTCCAGAAGGTGCAAAATAAATCAACACAGTTTAAAAGATGAGACAAGAGACAACAAAATTTGACTAAAAAGAAAAATTCTTAGAAAGATTTATCTGGAAGCATAGAGCTGTCATCCCACTTAAAAAAAAGGACTGTATCATGTTATAACGTGATATAATTATTGTAAAAACGTAAAACATATCAGGCCTACATAATAATATGATGTATTTTATAGTGGAAAAAGGTGGAGTATAAAGTGTATATGTTTATGAATGATAAAATGGTATCCAGTTGTATCATAGGAGACCTGGATGGTGATGCTTAGAGGGACTTCAGCAAAGTTAGACATATTTACTGATTTTCTGAATCAGTAGTTATCACTGAAACATTGCTCCAAAAAAAAAAAAAAGATGCCTCTATTCAATCACATAAAGGTAGACTGAAATCATATTTACCGATAAACAAGATGTCCTCTGTGATGGCAGACTGGTGTGCAGGAGCAGCTGATGCACCACGGCACAGGAACCATCTGCATGTTGTAACACAAATGTTGAGCTATTTAAAGCTTTTCAAAAGATCCTTAAAATCATTCAAAAGTGTTTTTTTTTTTTTTTGCAATTCAAGAAATGTAGTATAAAAAAAATGAGATCACAAAAGTATACACACACACACACACACACACAGACACACACACACATGCTTTGAATTCACTACACCTTTCCTTGGTGAGACAATTAAATATTTCTTTCATATTTTTTCGGTGTTGCAATTTGCAGAGATCCCTGCAGGCTAGCACATCAGCTGGCTCTTCAGAGGATAATAATTACAATTTGCCTTCTTTTTGCTTGGCTTTTGACCGTTTCCCACCAGGAGTGCGTTCAGATGTGTAACATCACTAATGTGTGTGACCCGAAACAATCTGGCAGACCGACCACACCAGCTCATATCTTTTTTTCTTTTATTTGTAATGAGGGGGAAAAATAAACGTTCCGAGAAAATTCAGCTGTCACACATTTATACTTCATAAAAGTGTGATTTAGACTTTTTAAATACATTTTAAAGGACCTTAATTTTCCCACAATTGATTTATCCATTTTTAACACCCTTTAAGACCCCGCACACAGAGGAAAGGCGCACAGGGCCAATTAAGCAGTAAACGAAGCCTCGTGAAAAATTATTGCAAAACCGCATAAACCAATAAGACAGATGGTCAGATTGTTCTGTGCTCAGCAGAACAATTGCTATTATATTCACAGAGTATTGTTGCATCTCTAATAATAATGCTCATTCATGGCAGAACCATGAATTTATGGAACATGGTCAGGTCTGTTCCTCAATAACTGCTCAGACGCTGCAGACATCAGTCCTGTTGGATGAGCGCACGGTGAGCATAAGGGAAACTTTATGTTTAGCTACAGAGCTGACAACCAGCTACAGAGTCCTACTTATCCAGACGCAGAATGCCTGGGTGAGTCAACCCAGGAAACAGAGAGATATCCAGGGTACTCCGGCTTTGTGGTAGTAAACTCTGACTTACTGCTCATATTTAGAGTTGGGATTGTGAGTTTAAAACGTTAAACACCTAGAAATGCAAAATAGTGCTAAATATTGTGAATTAACTCTTTAAATTTAATAAAGAAAATTATTTATAACAGAGGTCATTGTTAACTTGAAACACAAGTGTTCCCTTGTGGAAAAACATCCCACTGTGTAACAGATGTTTATAAATAAAAACAAAAACACAAAAACTAGACAAATCTGAGTAAATGTGTTAAGCTTGTATCACTGAACTCACTAGATATTTTTAATAATCCAAAGTATTGGAAAAGATTTCACTTTTCATTTAACTTATACATTTCTGCTCCTATTTCCAGATTTTAATTCAACTCAGCTTTTTTAGTATAGCATCATTTCACAACAAGGGTATTTTACAGACACATCACAAATGGTTCCCAGTGCATCATGGGACATCCCTGTGGCTGCATAACTAATGGTTTGCTTGACACCCCACAAACTGTAAGACCTATTTAAAAGGAAGCTGTTAAGCATGAGCTGGCGTCTGCTTCCTGAACCCACACTGGGAGCTGGCTCCATAAGACAGGGGCCCTGATAGCTTAAGGCCCTCCCTCCTATTGTTCTCTTAAACAGAAGTCTCTGTTTGGGATATACGGATCAACGAGAGCTTTGATATAAACCGGAGCTTGGTCATGGAGAGCTTTATGTATACATGAGTAGAACAATTTTAAAAACTTTATCAGGGAGCCAAAGAGATACTAAAATGAGAGAAATGTGATCTCTCCCACTAGTTCTCATCAGAACCCTCACTGCTGCATTTTGGATCAGCTGGAGTCTTTTTGGGACAAAACGTTAATAAAGAATAGCACTATCCAATCTGGAAGTAACAAAGACATGAAGTAATGTTTCCGCCTCACTCTGAGACAGGATGTTCCTAATATTTGCAATGTTTTATGCAATAGAAAGCAGTTCTAGAAAATGATTTAAATGTGAGTCTAAGAAATAAAGCTTAAGCTTTTTTACAGTGTAGTGTAAAAAAAAATCTGCAAACAATAGTAGTATCCTATATCTAGTTTAATATTACTAAACAGATTATGCAGAAAATAGGTCCTAATATTACAAAGCCGGCTTCAACAACACTGTTAAAGCTACATGTGATTGTAGCGTTAGCTCCCATCAGAACACAGATTATAATTACCTATTAATTGATGTAACACTTTAATGATTTTAATGATGGAAACAGAGGTAATTAATCTGCCCACAAGAAGCGTCTCCCACAAAGAAAAGTTAGGTTTAATTAAACTGGGTCCATGCACCCCCCATCCCCAAAAAGCTCAAAATCTCATCATTTTTCCATCAGCATTATTTCACATAAATCTGCAACATCTCACTGTACGACTTATAAAAGCAAATATAAGCAGAATGCAGCTCTCAAAGTAAATAACAGACAACAAAGGATGCATGAAACTCAGGGAATGTGAGAAAGGGAGGGAGGGGAGGGGGGCACTCTGGGAAAATGAGAGAGCAATATGTCAGCATGGTAACACCTCTTAAAAGTCACTGAAATGCCAGGTCACCCTGCTCAGCGGGGAGAATCAAACCACACTGCTGGTGTGTGAGAGCACCTTGCATCACACAGCAAGTTTACAACATCACACTAACACACACACACACACACACCGTCTCAAACGCAGCGCACCAGCCCCGCATCACCACTGTCAGCAACTCTGATACCATCATGTGCTTTGTTATAAGCAGGCGGTAATACCTTTTTTCCTCGTCTCTCTGATGATTACAGTGGGGGACGTGTGCTGAAGGTTGGGACACGCCGTCTCTGCCTCTGCTTTTGGGTTGTGCTCTCTGTTACCAGCACATTGTCTAACACAGGTGTATTTATGATATGTTTATGTTAAAATGCATTTCTGCTTCATTAATATTTCACACAAACAAAGTGTCATGTAAAAACCAATGGCAACACCTTGCTCTGAGAAGAGAAGCTGTTGGGCGACGGTGGTTTGCTGCACAGTGAGCAATGTGCCCTCTCACCACGGTTTCTAAACGCAGCTTTTTCAGTTTTGTTCTGACACACTTGAACTAAGACGAACACCTACCACTCCCTCCCTCCCTCCCCATCTTGTTCTGTTCTTGCTCTCATCATATCTCTGTGATCACTGAACCATGAAAAATCTCCAAAGTAGAAAATTCTTGGTAGCTGAAGTATGAGGCGTCTGCCGGGATGTAATCTTGGAACTCACTCACTGACTAGAATCAGACAGGTAGTGTGTGTGTTAGGAAGCTGGTGGCTTTTCTAAGAAGCAATTTACAAGAAATCTTTAAAAAATCAAAGTGACTGTGAGAACAATCTAACCTTCTCAGCGTAGTTCTTTGAACAGTGAGGTGGAGTGGAGTCTGTGGTAGAAATATGAAAGTTTACCAACGTATTACATACAGTCTCTGTTGCTTTATTCTCCCAGTGTGAGGATATTTGATACTGAAACAAAAAATATCTGTATTCAAGTATCAACCAAGATCCAGATGATCGTGCTGTTATTTTAAGAAGCTAGCACTTAATACAGGTAAGCAACTAATGGCCTTAAAAATGGCTTAGCTTGCAGTGACCTGACATTTACATGTAGCTACAAGGCTACAAATCACTGAAAGCTGTTCCTTTTTGTGCTTTTTGTGCATGTTCAAGAAATTCTGTACAAACGTATGTAGTGCCACATTTATGTCACTTTTACATATGTTTAGCTATAATATTTACTTAAGCCGTTTATATCCATATATTACCACAAGACTTAATAGTCATAGATCTACTTAAATATAATCATATCTATGAAATACAATGTACACTGCATAGTCTTACATTTTTTTATTTTGGCCTTCATCCAGTTATCCCAGCTGATGGCACATAGCCATAAAACCTGTCTATTTTTTTAAATGGATGCGTGCCACCTGGTGTGGAGTAAAAAGGAAGATGTGGATTGTCTTTATTTTGTACATCACATAGCACAGTAAGATAGGATTTTAAGTTTAGAAACTTCCTCAAAGTTGCAAGTTTTTGTGTTAGTCTAGCTGTAAAACAAAGCAGTTTTGCACCATCAATGCAGGCATCACTCACATATGTCACTTGCAAAGCATCTATAGTATACATGGAGCCATTTTCAATGTTTTATATTCAGACTAAAATTTTATAGATGGGTCAATGTACACATCATTATTTTCTGTCTGGGTGTTTATATATAATATATAATTGGGAAGTGGCTCTATTAGTCACATTTCTGGTTAACTTATTTTAATTTGTTCCCTGTTTTATTATATAATTGAAAATGTGAAAGAATGCTAAAAAAATGTATAATTAAAAACCCCACACCTCTAACACTGTGAAAAGCAGAAAAGGTAATAATAATAATAATAATAATAATAAGCCCCTTTAAGGTGATGAGGGAACAACTCAATGAGTTCCTGCAGATTTTCAGGAGGGCAGCTGTTTTTCATAACAGAGGATTTCTTTTTTTTCCTTCTTTTTTTTTTAAACATGTCTTTTCCAGCATCAAAGCAGTCAGAACAATGGTCTGGTGATCACCTGTATATAAAACAAAGGATATCTCATGGGATCCTGCCGAGTCAGAGATCAACAACTGCCAAGAGCGCCAGAAGTAAACAAGCATAATAACCTAATAATATTAATTATTATATTATATAATAACAAAAAGCAAAAAGGTGATCATGTTAAGATGACCCAAGGCTCAGAGGGAGGCTAGGACCACCCAAAACCAGGGCAAACGGCAGTCAGCTGCGAACATGGACCCCAGCCGCCCACGCCCGAGAGGGAGGCCCCAGGCCTTTCATGACCACAGACGTCAGTGCAACAGGTCTGTAGTCGTTTAGTCCTGTGGGTCCTGGTTTTTTGGGGACTGGG
>JBAMIG010000025.1:3282473-3299818 GCA_037177335.1 Kiunga ballochi
GCACCTCCGACCAAAAAGTCCACCAAAACCGCCGTGGGGGCCAGAAACCTCGGAAACAAACTCCGTGGAGTTGCTTCTCGAATGTTTAAAAGTGTTTCTTTGGTGAAAGAGAGCCGTGAATCCATTCAAAAAATGGTGTTTTACAAACAAAACAAGACAAACATAGCGCACCGTCAAACCGATGCAGCCATCCGCGACGCCTTCTATATATATATATATATATATATATATATATATATATATGTAAGATTTACATCTTATTATGTAAGTAACATCTATATACAAACAGTTATGAAAAGATGGGAATCAGGTTGCATAGGGGCAAAAAAAAAATCGGATTTTGACTCACTGCAGCCTGCAGTCTGAACGTAGCCTTATCATACTTTCTGATGTGAATGTTGTGTGTTTGCTATTTAAAGACATTTCTTATATGTGGTGGTGAATGAGTGTGTCGTACCTCTGGACCAGTTCAGTGCTCATCCATAACAGTTCTACAATGAAATATTCCAGCCAGTGAAAAACACAAAGGAAAGAAAATGTCCCATAAGTCACTTTAAAAAGGGCACATATAAACACTGGTCCTCTTCTAACTAATAATGACAAAAATACATTTAGCTAAAATTTATTATTAACTTTATAAAAAAAAAGGCAATTTCTTTCAGTCTGACAAAGACTCAAGTCTAAAATTACATATGATACTTTAATGGTATATAGTAGCAAAGGGCTGAAAAAATGAAACCTGAAAGATTCTTTAGTATTGGCTGCTTTAAGTGGGAGAAAGTTCAGAGTTTCATGCAGTGGAGTCACTGTCAGCTCTCTGTGGAATCAAATCTGCTCATTAGAGCTGCCGAGGAGGAAACTTTAAACAACACACCCTGTTTGGAATCGGGAACCACAACACACAAAACTTGTTAATCAAACGACATCAGTAGCACAAGAAAAAAGTACTACTGTGCAGAGAAGCACTGGGAAATATTTACCACAAAACAAATGACATGTTTGTATAACCTGCGTCATAAAAATAGGATCTTTATCAATATTTGAATCCATTTGCTTATTTTAAATTAAACTAAAGTAGCTGTGTTGGTTCAGAGAAGGAAAATAAGGTTGAAATAGCTGGAAGTATTTAGCTGCCAGATAGCAGGTTCAGTTATTTCCAGCTTTTAAAAAATCTGCCTCAACATTATCTGTAGAAACCTAAAAGAAAAGAAATCAAATTAAAACAAACTAATTGTTTAAATGTGTGTGATAGTAAACATAGATAAAAAGCACCTACTAAATTGCATTTATCGGACAAAAATGGGAACATTAAATAAAGAAAATTGAACTTGTTTTTTTTTTTTTTTACAATCTGCAGGGTGGCCGGTGTCTCCCTTAGAGATAGAGTGAGAAGCTGGACAATCCGGGAGAGACTCAGAGTAGAGCCGCTGCTCCTCCACATGGAGAGGAGCCAGGTGAGATGGCTCGGGCATCTGGTTAGGATGCCTCCTGGACGCCTCCCTGGTGAGGTGTTCCAGGCACGTCCCTGTGGGAGGAGACCCAGGACACGCTGGACTGAATAAATATCGTGGCTGGCCTGGGAACGTTTTAGGATGATCCCCCCCTTTGAAATCAACTACATCATGCTTATCTACACTTAGCTGGATAAAACAACTGGACGTAAACCAGTGGGCCCATCCAGCTGGATCTATATCATGTTGTGTATTTACTACGGTAAGATGAAGCCTCGTTTTAGGTTCCATCTGAAACTTCAATCCTGGAAAGCTAGGACCTCTGTCCTGCAGGTTGTTGATATTTTCCAGCACTGAATTCACACCACTCCTTTGAGCCTGACCCATGAAAAAAAGGAAAGTTATTTTATTTTTATATGAAGGTTTTTTTTGCCAAACAAGATGTAACAATTTCATTTTGTTTTTTAACATTTACTATGTGATATGCCAAAATTATTACTGTGTAATCTTCTGCTTCCTGGTATCTATTATGATAGCAGAATATAAGTATGGCATTGTGTTCAACTGGATTAAGAGCAATATTTTTTTTATTATAAAGTGATTCAAAATGTTCAAGAAACTTTGTTTTAAATATGTAAAATTGGGTTCTTTGAGGTCCATTTGAGTCAAGTTGGTAGCAGCAGGGAAGCCTGTAGGACAGCAGGGCTGGCTCAGGGGGGATAACTTTTATTAAGACGTCTGTTTGTGGTTTTATGTTCCAGAGTAACAGTCGAGATATGATCAGCTCTCTAGAGCATCTGTATCTGCTGTTACCTGCAGGGCAGATTACAGGTTTTCATTTTATCCAGTGTCTGAGCTTCGTTGTCATCATAATATCATCACCACTGATATTTAGTCTCCTGCAGATGTGCTCAAACAAATGGGTTTTTGTCTTTTAGGTCTGATATTTTCCAGTTTGGCATGTCATAGCCTACAGCTATGCATAAACACGCAGCAAGGCCTGGTTTATTCTCAGTTTTCCCAGTTACCAGTAGCGATGTCTGATGCCAGGATTTACTGTGTGGAAAAAAACAGCTGTGAGAGACATGTACCTTTCTGAAGGGTTACGAGGTATAGAAACAAGACAAAGCAGCCTGAAAGGCAGATGGGATCTAATCTGATGTGGAAGAAAAACTGCAGCTGTTCTCAACAAACTAATCCAAGTTTTGAGTTCGGATTTAGTTTGTTATAATTAGTTACATTTTGTTTTGTTTTTTTTTAACTCATTGAATATTTCATTTGTGGCAGTTGTGCAAAAACTGACACTTTTAATAAAAAGGTAGATATGCAAAAACATATATATATATATATATATATATATATATATATACGCCACACACACACATACACACAAACATACATATGATTTTTTTGTCCTGGCATGAATATATAGGCAAGATGGAGCTCCACACCTCCACTGAGTCTCAGTTTTACCCGGTGCATGTCATATTCCGGTGTTGACAAAGTGCAACGAGTTGCATGGTTCATTCTTCTCACTAACTTGGCCTTTGAGGATGGACAAATTCTAATGAGTTCCTCCTCACACTTGCACACATGCGTATACAAACTTAGACTAATGAGTGTATCCCACTCATTCTCATTGACCACACAGTCTTGTTGCAGGCATCAAGCACAATGACCCACCACCCCAGACAGGAAGACAGCAAGGAGTGATCTTTTCTCCTCGTTTGCCCCATGTTTATTTTTTTCTTTACTCCTTCTTCCCTCTGGCTCCAAGGTTAAAATATTTCATTATGTATCTACATTCATGCTCTAGAGAGAAAGAGAGACCCCAAATGCAGTAATACATCTCACTCTCTCAAAAACGTGGACTAAGTTAAAACGCAACAAAGATCTTCCCGGCTCCTCTCTCAGTGGGCTGAGGGAGGTTATTGTTGCTATGGCAGTGATGCATATCTTGGCATGTAGAAATGGAAAGGTGGTAGGAGGAAGATGACAGAGAATAAGAGTGTGCGGCTGCCCATTCAACCTGCCAGAGTCACACTGAACTCAATATAGCCTCCTGGTGCAGAGCTGTAGGTAGAAGCCAAAAAACACTGAAAAAACCAGCCAAAAACTATTTAAAAAGAAAGGCTTTGACTTGAAGCATTCAAAGGAGTTACAAGTAAGACACATTAATTCCTAAAACCGTTTGAGTCAGATGCTTGTTTTATGGGAGAGACGTCAACATGACAGCTGCCTGTGATGCACAAAGTCTGTCATTGTAGGCAGGAAAGCGGCAGAGAAGGGGAGGCACTGGTAGGGAGGACATGAATGAGACGGTTTTTCAGGGGACGAGATTGTCAAAAATTTCTGATAGACTTCAAAAAAGGACTATAGAGAGGGCGGAATAATGTGCAGGAGTGACTGAAGGGTCTGGAGGAAGTTTTTCAATGCCAGACACCAAGACACAGAGTCATTAGAGAAGATTTGTCAGATTTACAAAGGAGAGGGAATTAGTGCTTTTATAAGGGAGGAAGATGAGGAAACACAAAGAGGCAGGGTGGGGTTAGACGGATTGAGACAGAGAGGAGGAGGAAATCTCAATACATGTCCGGATGGAGCAGCAGTTTTAATCTCAAAGGAAATCTGATTTGCTTTTTGTCCTTTATTTTAGGAAGACAGAAACTTTTCCCAAAACAATCGAGCACCGTATTTTATCATTTCTCTGTTGATAGATTGGGTATTAAATCATGGTGATGTTTGCTTAGAACAACAATCCCCAACAATCCACAGATACAGTTCTGCATTATGCAAGCCAAAGAAGCATTAGAAAACTTTATTAACTGTGAAAAAGTTTATTCGCTTGGTTGAAATATTTTCCACCTGTCAGAGTCTGGTGCTGCTGCTGTCGACATCATGTTGTCTTGATCCTTAAATAGCCCTAGAAACACCAGCTACCTCATTGTGGTGAATATCTTTCTGCACCAAGTTTTTTGCAGGTTGGTTTCTCTTCAGAAATTCACTCTGACCACATGACAATGCTCACGCCTGCTTTACAGGCGGCTGACAAAGCCTCTATGTGCAGATTTTCTGCTTTTCACGTGTCCTGTAAAACCCATCATCTCTTCTCACTTCTTTTCCTTTTGGTGCACATGAGAAAAGATCAGAGAGAAAAAAAAGGAAAAGATGCTTTTGTGGTTTGTAGCGTGTCACAAAGCCACCAAAACAAGACTTTTCAGCAAATACAACCTGTTAACATCCATGTAAAGCGATTTGCAGATGCTGGAAGAAGCTGACGATCCTCGTAGCAATTGCTTTTTTCATGAATTATATAATAATGCTTGAAATTTATGGGAGCTCCATGAAGGATTTGTATAGAATACACTGAAGCTCAACTGCCGCTTTTCTTTCCTCGTGGCGTCTCTCCTCTTCGGCCACACTACAGATCCTTTTCTTCCTTTTTTCCACCAGTTAGGATGCTAAAATAGCCTGTGGTTTCCTCCTCCGTCAGCACTTTGATCCTTTGATCACCTGGTCATGCAATAAAATACAAAGAGGCACCGCTGAAAGGAGAGGATAAGAACTATCTCTCAAATAATACACCTCAGCAGATGGATTTGATGGCTGAGAATGATGGCTCTCTTTTTGAAAGGTTACACAACCCTTTGCTCCTTTTAGAGTTGCATTTGTGAAATGAATCTTGTAACAGAGGAGGAGGAGAGAGGTGAAGCACATTTTAGATTCCGAAGGCTTATTGCGCTGGTGCCTGATTATGGTGGAGGCTGTTGTTTCCCTCAGCTATATTCGGATTGAAGGGTTTGACTTGCAGCTAAAAACCATGGAGTATTTCTGCCCTTTAGGCAGATTTAGATGAAAAACCTAAAGCTAACATCCTGTATCACACTGTGGGTTTGAAACATTCGATGCCTGCTGCGTCTCAACCGTGGATTTGGGGAAGAAAATACCTTGAGCTCCTTGTGTCTCTTCCCCACACACATAGAAAAAGGTTGGTAATGATGACATAGCTTGTCAAAATCCGACACCTTTAACCTCAGATATCAGCATTATTGCTTTCCGGTGTTAACTCGGCTGCAGATATAGTGGGTGGTTAAGTTGCCATCATTGGCTGAGAAGCGGCTGGAAACACGGATAAGGCAGCAACAGTATCTTTTCCATCTGTGACGAGCTGTGTGTTTGTGAGAGAGAGTTAAACCACGCTGCCTTAGGAGGAGACGCATCAGCTTGTAAAGCCTTGCCAGGCAGCTGCAGGCAGGTTAGCTCTGCACTGATGGGGCCCCCTACCTTGCTAATAGATTAATTCATTTCCACTACTAAAACCCAAATCATCAAATAAATGACACTAAGTAGGGAGGAGTGCAATTTCATATATATAAAAAAAAGCATTTCAACGTCGTTAAAATAATTTGATGCAACGAAGCAAAGTCAAAATAATTCCAGCAGTTGAGTTAATGTTTTTTCCCCAAATGTTTTCCTCTTTGGCTGACAATTAAATTGGCAATTACGGGTGATTTCCTCCTCCCAGCAGTATCACAACAACAAAAAAAACAGCGTCTCGCTAACGGACTTGGAGCACACAAGGTTAAAGTCTTTAAATGTTGATCTGATGAGGCTGTGTCTCGTTACCTTGGTTTGTCCTGAAGCCACAGAGTAAAAGACACACACACACACACACACACACACCCCACAGAAACCCGGTGGACTTTGTCGTGGTTTCCTCATATTTTTCTGCTATCGCCACTTCAATTATAAATGAGGATGTTTGATTACATGAGGAAGAATAGCGAAGAGATTAGTGCGAGCTGTTGTATTATTGATGTGTGTGTGTGTGTGTGTGTGGTGTGTGTGTGTGCACATCTGAGTAATCACTACCTTGATGGTGCATATTTAAATGCAGGAGACTTCAGGATGAGAAGAGCTTTGACAGAATAAGGGAACTGCAGGTGTTTCTAAACAAATACAAGTGGAAAACATCACATCAAATAACTACAAACATATTTGGGGTTGCAGCTGAAATATTGTATCACAGAAACCTGTGAAAACTAGTAATCACTGTTCACCTGTGCCAAACATACTCCTTATACAACTTGGACAACCTGAAATTTCTTTCCTGAATAGTTCCGACATTCGAGGAATCGAGACGACTGATGACACATCAAAGGATGTGTACACTTGATGCTCCTGTGACCCAGATTCAAGAGAAGTAGGCTCGATTATTATGCTGTCAAAGGTGTGTGTGTGTGTGAGCAGGAATATGCACTTATGTGCTTTTTGTGGGGGTGTGCAGAAATGAGCACCCTTTTGTGTGTCCCATTGAGGATGATGCTGTAATTAAAGCATCAAGAGCTATAAAATGCATTGCTCCTGGGTTTGCTGCTCCCTTTCTTACATTATTAAACCATCCCCAGCCAGTGACAAACTGTAAACAAAAACAATCCTCTGGCTTATTTTTCACTTTTCTCAGCCACGCAGACAAAGCTGCCTTTGGTGGAAAATCTTGCAGAATTCTCTCTGAGCAATTGTTGGGCTGAAAAGTCATCTATAAAAACAACAAATGGTTTGTAGATGTCAGAGCTAAAACTGGTAGAAGTAAAAAAAAAAAAAAAGAGTCACTATTTGGCAAACTGAATACTTAGTAGCTATACTAAGAACTGCAGGTAATGTCCGTCTAACCGAGATACACAATCAATTTAGTGGAAAATGATTCCATAATATTACAAACTCCGATATAATTAGTAGTCGAACAGTCAGTATAAACCTGCATATAATGGTATTCCTGCTTGTGTAGGAAGAAGTGCATGTTACGTTACTATGAGTGTGTTTGTGTTGGATTTCTTTGGAACATTAATGCTGAATGTATGGAAAGCGACAAGTAAGGACAGCTTAGACAGCATACATGTTACTTTCAAAGCTTTTTCCTACTTTAAAACCTGAACTAAATGTGATCGGAACAGGACCGGTAATTTGTCCTGTCTCTGCATGCAGGCCAATAAAAAGATAAAGACAATGAACTTGAAGCAAATAAACATTAATATTATAACAAGGTCTTTTTCTAAGGCAGTAAATACCCCTTTCACCCGAAAAAGAAAACAAATACTTGAATAATATTATAAATAAAACATATTTACTATTTTTCCATTAGAAAACCCCATCAATCCCTTTATTGGATTCAAAATAACTACTTTGATTTTATTTATGTGTCAGTAATATTGGATCAGAACATGCAAATGAACATTTTCTTCCCTCTGCTGTCCATCAAGAGTCACAAAATGTGATTAAACACATTTTTGATCTGCATTCCGTTAAAGTCAATAGATAAGCATTTAGTAATTACTGAAAATGTAGCGGATCAGACTGAAATCAATGTCAGACGCTATAAACCTTTCTTTTTATCACGTATAAATTTCACCCAGTAAACACCTTTCAAGACCCATCTACCTGCTTCAGAGAGACCAGTATCACCTGGACCAACCAGGCAGCAATTTAAGGGTCATGTTCTTTGATTTCTCAAGAGCTTTTAATACGATTCAGCTGCTCTGCTGTGTGACAAAAGGTTCCATGTTGATACGTCCACAACCACCTGGATTTATGACTACCTCTCTCACACACACAGATTTATGACTACCTCACACACACACACACACCTGGATTTATGACTACCTCTCACACACACACACACCTGGATTTATGACTACCTCACACACACACACACACCTGGATTTATGACTACCTCACACACACAGACTATAGTTTGTGAGACTGAAAGGTTGTGTGTCTGAGAAGATGGTCAGCAGCACTGGAACCCCATAAGATACTGTACTGGTACCATTCCTCTTCACGTTGTACACCTCAGACTTCCAGTCCAGCTCTGAGTTCTGCCATCTGCAGAAAAACTCTGATTACTCTGTGGTTGGGTGTAACAGTGATAGACAGAAAACAGACAACTGGTCGCTCAGTTTGTTAAATGATGCTGTAACATTCACCTCATCCTGAATACCAAGAAAACAAATGAGATGATTGTTGACTTCAGGAGGAACAAGAATATACAGTACATGGGACTGTTTCCATCCTGGGAGAAGAGGTGGAGATGGTGGAGGAATACAAGCACCATGAAGTTCAGCTGGACAGTAGACTTGCACATCTTCTACAAGTCTATAGTTGAAAGTATAAACAACTTTGCAGTGATCTGCTGGGGCAGCAGCATCAGAACCAGTAATCTGCTGGGGCAGCAGCATCAGAACCAGAGACTTGAAAAGAATCAACAAACTGATCCGGAAAGCTGGTTCTGTACTTGGAGTAACTGTGGAGTCGCTGGAGCTGATCGTACAAAAAGAATCCTGCAAACGATATTCCACTGCTGTGATCATCACAATTAAACATATTGTGTTTATATTGTGTTCTGTGACCAAAAAGCAGGTAATCCCTGCAACAAAGCTGCACGTCGTTGCTCATTTTTAACCGATGCCAGGGACAAGAGGAGCTAATGCTAGTGAGGGAAAAGATCTGTTCTAAAAGATAAAGCATGAAAATTAAACAACTGACTGGGATGGAAAAAGAAGACTTTCTTAGTCCCAAAACTTAATCAAAAGTAGTCTCGCAAGATTACCACTGGTCATCTTATTCCTGGTGCATTATGAAACTGCTCACCAGACTGGAGTGGTTCAGAAATGTCATTTGACACATTCTCAGGAGAAATCAGTGAATATAATGAATAAGTCACATTACAGCAGGAAAATTAAAGTATTGGTACTTAGCAGTGGTATGCAGCTGACTTTAAAAGCAGGAGCGATGCATCTGAGCTATTACGGTGACACGCATAACATGATTTCATATCTCCTGACAGAAGAACAAGCAATGCTTGATTGACATTCATCAAGTAGAAGAAATAAATCTAAAACATATGCAAGTGTGGAAAGGGGGGCACTCTTATGGAAAGGAGAAGTGTCTTCAGAGAGTTAAAATGAGAAAACTATGCTTGTCACGGGGAGCAATAGGTAAAAGGTAAAAGAGGAGAAATAATAATCAGAAGAAAACCAAATAGGCTCAAAGAAGTTGGGATGGAGAGGTTAATTTCCACAGAAGCAGGTTATGATATGATGTACTTTTATCATAGTTGTTTTCATTTGCCAGCTCTCTAGGGGTTTTATTATAATATTCTCTGCAAAGCCGCTCCGGTACATTTGGATGCTGCCACTCAATGCTGCAGCCAATAATGCTTGCAGTGCTCTGTGTGTAGCTGTGAATTCATTCTCTTCCACAAGTAGCTTTTTATATTAAAACAAGCAAATATATGACAGAGAGCGGACATATTAAAGCTCAATGAAGTCTTGCACACCCACCATCCGCCAAGCATTCACTCATCCTGCCTATCTACTCTCTAGCCTCCTGCAGCTTTGGATTTATTAAACAGGGATTCAGCTCCAGCAAAATGTGGAAAGAGACGGAGAACATCCCCGACTGAAAAAAAAGGAAGCGACTAAAAAGAAAGAGAGCTTTGGACAGTCCAGATGGAGACTCACTAGCCTTCTCACTTCACGTAGGGTGTGATGCATGTGTGTGTGTGTGTGTGAGAGTGTGTGTGATCCATCACCAAATCTGCCAGCAGAGGCAGAGCTCAGCTTCATCTCATGATAAAAACTGGCTGAGAGCTCCTCTAATTGGCTTGAACGTTGCTGCCATCCTTCCATATAGTACTGTCAGAGAGCTATCTATTCAAGCATGATCCATCGGCCTGCTGTCTACGCTCAAACAGTAGGTGAACCTCCTCCCATAATTTAGGTGAAATCAGTTCCTCTATGGGCCAATCTTTGAGGTATATATGGAGAATTAAACTATATATATCTCAAAGTTTTGCAGACTTTACTGTGTCTTCTGTGTGCTATCTAGGTTTAGCAGGCCTCTTCCAGCGCCACTGTTGCTTTTTGTGCCGCTCTTTTGCCTCCTCTCCCCTCGTTTGCCCATTCCCATCTTCAATCGCTTATTCTTCTTCCCCCACATCATTTTTCCCTTCCTTGATGTTTGCAATCCCTTAATCCTCTTCATCTTGCATGTGTTGAGGTCCAGCCTTTCTTCCTCTACAAACGTTGCTTCCTTTTCCAGTGTTTCTATCCATCCACTCCTCCCTCCTTCTCCTTGGTTTTCTGCGTCTTGTCTGTTGTTACCTCCCATCCCTCCATTCTTCAACACTTTTCACCTTTTTGTTTGACTTTGTCTTGCTCATCTGTCCTCCCTGACCTTTATCCCCTCTTCTGCTGTTCTCATCATGGCTGCTGTCTCCGCCTTGTATCCGTCTGTCTTACATTATCTGTCCCTTCATTCCTTCCTTATCACCATCCTCTGCTATTCCTCTGATCCTTCTGCACTCGTTCATACGCCACCTGAAAGTGATGTAACATGCTTTGATGTTTACCTTCATTCAGCAAGAATCGCTGCTTTATTAATGTTTTTATTGGGTGCCACACGCTTGCTTTGCGGGGTCTTTTGACAAATATTTGCTTTATTATTCTGGCTCAGATATTGACATTTAATGAAATCTGAAACATAATAAAGAAATCAAATTACAGTGGAGCGTAATATCCACTGACAATTTAACCGATCATATACTGTAAATCCTCCCTGTGCTGTTTGTGGAGACATCCCAGAGTTAAAGAAGAGTCTATTAAATGCCACTTAATTATACGATAAGACCAGTAAAAAGCACGCACACACACTGGCTGATAAAGATAGCAGCAATAAACGCAGGAATGTGCAGAAAACCACACACACACACTGCCAAGCATGCAAAAAACATAGATGCTTAGTGCTTATTAAAGAATCACTTTGTAATGATAGACTCCTGAAGTTTCATTGATCACAGCTAAGATTTTTAAAGTAAGATGATTTTATGAATAATGATAAAAAAAATAAAACTGTAAAAGTTAATAAGAAGTAAAAATTTGATGAAGCCTGATTGGCAGATATAATTAATGTGCATTAAAATGCTCCGTTCTGCAGAATGTTGAAGCTAAGTGGGAAGTAGCAGGTACTTTTTAGCTGGGTTTTAGCTTCGGGTCATGCTAGTGTTTCACTACTCTTTTATTCTTGCTTTCTGCTTTATTGTATTGTATATCCTGTTGTTAATTCAGTTTACATTACTCGCAGTGTGTTTTTTTAATTTATTAAAATTTCCTTTATCATTCATGTTATCTTTGCAAACTGTTTAAGTGTTTGAGCACAAAAGGCCAGACATATCAGTAATATGGAAGGGATTTGGATTCAGTCAAATTCATCACAATATTAACTGGGTTGAGGACATTATTGTTCATGAACGGTCCATTTAGAGACATCACCACTTTGTTTAACCACTATAAAACCTCAGTGGACACTGAGAAAGAATAAAAAAGGGGAGACTCAAACAGAAGTATCATCTCATCATTTGTGGCTGCCAGCTGAATGAAAAAATCCCAAAAGAAAAGTCGACATCACAGCAGCAGTTTCAATAGCAAAAGCAGGCTTCCCCCTACATGGGCTCAGCCATATACTAAATATTTATTATTTTAGAAACTTTTCTCCAAGCAAAGAGGTAATCATCATGGTCACAGCCGCATATAAATTTAGCATGTAGCAGTAACTGCATGAGAAGTTTATTATGAGCAGAAATTGTATATGCTCATATCCCTCAGTGCTTTATGTAGCACCACACCTTAAAAACACCAAGAAATTAATAGTTTCACATGAACATCAATATTTCATAAGTGAACGGCATTGCTGCCTCCAGAAACAGCAGCAGTAGGCTAATCTGCTCTGCAGGTAAACGCAGCATGCTGAGTGCGGGCAGGAAGTATTGCAGGGCCAAATTAAACTTCATTATTTAAACCCACATGCAAGGTAAATCTCAAGCATCCAACAAGCTTATCGGTGTGGAGTCCAGTGAAAGGAAAGATAGCTGCTGATAAGCTGCTTTAGATTTTACAAGTTGAATAGACACTTTAATAAAGATCTTTATGAACAGTTCCAGCAACCTTCATTGCAATAAGCGGTACAGATGATGGATGGATGAATAGTGACTGCAATGCTGCCATCGCTGTGCCCTTTAACCACATAAACAGGTGGAAATCTCTCAAGACACAAATTAAACGAAAGGGAAGGGAAGGAAACATTTTACATGCATCTAAAAAATTTATAACAGTCCAAATGCTTTGTAAATAAAACATGAAGAGTGGGTCGATCTAAGTTTGCTGCTGTAAATGAATACAACATGTAGAGTGTTTTATCCAGCAAAGAGCATTCCAAGATGATCACAAGCCAAAGAAGACTAGATCTGCATGACAGGGAAAAAATGCAAGTATGTTATTGGCAAATTAAGATCCATTCACCATCCCCCCAGTGGCAAACCTTTCAACACTGCTGCCACTGGCAGCCAGTATAAGGACTGGGGATATACCAAACAACTGTCATCCTAAATGAAACGGTGCTTTTCCTTTCCAAAATTCATTCATTTTGCAGAAGCACATCTCTAAATTTTAACTCCAAAGTTAACATTTTCTATTTTCTGACAAATGAATAAAAAAACACATAAGCAAACAACATCAGTGTTTATTTAATGGTTTGAAAAGACAAACAAAATCCCTTCTCCTGAAATGTTTATGCACCTCCTTCCTATGCTGGGACACGTTTGTTCATTCAGTAAAAGCATTCATGTCAGGTGATACTTAAAGACAGGGTTTAGCAGCTACATTAAGGTAGAATTGTGAGTTTAAACATTATTGTATTGATGACATAACAGAATTCCATAGTAATTTATAAATAACTATGTCCAGGTAAAACAATTCAATTCAGTTTTATTTATATAGCCCAGTATCACAACAAAGTTGCCTCACAGGGCTATACACACAGCAGACAAAACACACAATGAGCACAAGTTATAACTAAACTAAACTAAGTAGAGCCAGAACATCCCTGAATTTCGACCCCCCTTCGCAGTAAGGAAAAACTAAAAAAAAATCCAGTTGTGGGGAAAAAATGAAAAAACCTCATGGAGCCCACATTGAAGGAGAGATCCTCTCCCAGGACGGACAGGCAGATATGGCCAGGACTGTTATCAATAAGCTCATCTACACTTTAAAATAATAGTTCGGGTCTGTAGCAATTAGCGTTGGTCTTCAAAACAAGCAGAGTCAGCTTTGGGGCATCATTTGTACCTCGTTCTCAAAGTTCAACAGGATTTTTTTTCTGCTAATTACATATTTTACATTTGGTAAAACCTGCATTGTAAATCAGGATTAGAGGCTGAAAGATAAATAACAGATTCAGTTGGAACATATTTGGATAAAGCTTTTCCTGTGTGGTTTATTTTGTCAGTCTGTTAGTGGAAAACATCAGTTACTGTTGCAGAAAGGTTATCACGACTAACAGCGAACTGTGTCGGTGACACAGAGAAATAAGTATATCAATTAAACAAAGTAATATTGATCAATACTTATAATTATCTAAACATTTAAAAATATAATTTAGGTGCAACCCTGGTTATTTTATGATGTGTAATAAAGACGTGTCTGACTGGTTTCATGATTTTAATTAACTACAGTTATGGTTGAATTTCTCTGGATTTTCTTCTGTATTTTTTATTTTCATTATCTAGTGTTTCATTTACATTTTGCAATGTATCATGATGCATAATGATAATACAAGCAGTCAAATAATAATAAATTCCCTGTGAATTCCTAGTCATATCTGAAATCTATCTGGATGCCTTGATATGTAAAAACATCACAACTAGGCATAACTTGTTATTTTCAAATACATTACAGTATTGTTCCATTGAAGAAAAATCTAAATAAAACAGGTCTCCACTGGTGACATAAGATAATAATAAGTGTGTTTTGTCCTTCCAGACTTTTTGTAGTCAGTTTAGTCAGAATATGGAAAAAGTTCAGATGTTATCTATGTTGTCTTTTAAGGGTCAAAATAATGTTTCTATTTCTAATAGAACACAGATAATATTATCCATTAAAGTTCTTTTATTCCTTTAATTTGTTTGTGCTTGCTAAGATTTTTCCACTGATGTTGGTCTTAA
This sequence comes from Kiunga ballochi, assembly GCA_037177335.1. Classification (NCBI taxonomy): domain Eukaryota; kingdom Metazoa; phylum Chordata; class Actinopteri; order Atheriniformes; family Pseudomugilidae; genus Kiunga; species Kiunga ballochi. The sequence goes on from JBAMIG010000025.1 coordinate 3,296,979, forward strand.
GCTAACCTTGCTATTTGTAGAATTTGATGTGAAACGCTTCATGTTGTCACGCTGAAAATAAATGCATCTCCAGTAAGATACTGATGTATTTTATGTCTGTTTGATTAGCTTTACAAGTTAAGAGGTTTCACAACAGATCCAGCACCAGATCTTGTTTTTGTAAAATGCTGCATGACAGGATTAAGAATGACTGTAAACACGTTTTCTATCAAACTTTATTGTCTATTGATCAATACATACATTATCATTCATCATCCAGGTCTAAACCCATCCAGAACAAACACCACAAGCAGCATAGATATTTTTTTTTATTTAAATGGGAATAAAACCAGTTCCTGCCCTCATAAAGTTTCACTTATTGGTTAGGCTTCGCTTTGTTTTGATCCTCCGTTCCACTACACTTCAGGTTGGAAAAGTTCCTACCAACAACCTCAAACATGAGTTGAGCATACAAGCCATCTCCTTCAGACACTATAAACTCAGGGTAAATTCTCTGATAAGCGGTGGCAGAGTTCGAGCACACTCAGCGGCTCTGGCAGACGATGCTACAACGCTGTGAACCAGTGGGGAACTGAGTCCTTTCCTGTGAGTTCAGTGAGGGGAAAAGCCCGAAGGAGGTGGAAGAGAATGAAGGATGTTACCTGGGTATTTATCTGACAGTTCTTCCTCTCTGTGTCTTCACCCCTACTGGCTGTACTCATCAACAATATTAATCAAAGTCTGATGCCTGCTCAATTACAGAGTCTCTGTGCAACAACAACTAAATAACACCAAGCCTGAGGTGCACACATACAGTATAACCACATAAACAAGTATACAATTACATTCAAATTTACTTTAAAATTATATGCATTTTTGCCTTTCTGCTCTTTATCTATAGGTTGTTTTTGTCTTCTTGCAGCTGCACAAAGCACACTGTTTGAACCCTCAAAAAGACAGCATTTAAAAATCAAGGACTTTATCATGCTGAAGTCCTATAACTTAATGTTGGTGTATTGCACAGGGCATTCCCTGATTACCAACGCTAAAAGCCTGCACCAATTTACACTACGGGATAAAGCCTGTTCATTTTTCCTTTTTTATTCAGAGCTTAGTTTTTCACTTGAATACACAAAGATAATAAACCAGAATTTTACTGGAATAAAGGTATCTACAGTATAGTTTTCACAATAAATGACCATTTACTAAGCTGTTAATGCTGAAAACCAGGGAAAACATTAAAACCATGAATGAAAATAAAATGTTTTTTTGTAATGTGGGAGTTCAGGATGAACTCAAGTTCCAATTTGAGACTGAATCAGAACAGACCACACACAACACAATGACCCATACAGGTAAACATGGAATGGTATATGCATAATAGAATATACAGTATGACTAAAAAAACAATATAATTATCAAAAAAAGATTTTAGTATGACTTTGGACACACAAAAAAAAACAAAACAAACACCATACATCATACATGACAGACGGTTTGCTCACAGCTCCTCCTCTACATTCATTATAACACAGTCATATAATACAGTCACCATGTCACAAATTTGTTCCTTTTAGAATGGCTGTCACGCCGGGTTGCAGGCAGTAGCTGCAATGACACCCATCTAAATTTATTAAGAAATATTGCATTTTATAATAAACAACATCTAAAAGATGAACAGAAGTTATTGCATTTTATGATAAACCAAATCTGTGTAGCTGAATTTAAATAATCCACGTATTAGTTGGAAAAAGTGCCTGTTGTTAATGTTCTGTTAAGTAAATGGGCAGAATAATTGTTGTAGTATTGGTAATATTAAATAAAAGACAGAAAATTATTTATAATGATTTTAAAAATTTTAGTGCAAAACAGTTTTGTGAAAATGAAAATTTAGCACACAGCAACCATATGAACAAGGCAATTGCCAAATCCAAAATATGACCAGTGTCAACAGTCACAATATTGATAAGTCCATTTTGTAAAGCTCAGAGTCCAGTATGATGGAGGCAGGGTGTTCTGTGTGCTGAAGTTATTTATCCATCCTTCATCTCTCTTCCTACTCCCCATATCCCTTTGCTCTGGTGTGTTATTAAAATCAAACAGTTCTATCCTCTTGGGCTATTGCAGTGCTCTACGTTACTCACCCCAAGTTCACCTACTCACACGTGCACATAAAACCATGTACCTGGAACAAGACTGGGACACTAAATCTAACCTGAGAATTTGGGGAAATTATGAGACCGCTCAACTCAAATAACATATTAGTTTGCTTCAGTAAAAAATGAAATAATAAGTTAGGCTGGTGCGTTTCTGACAAAAAAAATGCATTTCCTCAAGATTTAACATAAAAAAGGTTATAGTAAATAATGTTTACAAATGTTTAAACTAGTCAGTTCCTTTCAGTACACATATGTTTAAGGTTATTTAAATGCCACTTGGTGTAAAGTCACAGCCAAATAGTGCCCTCCAGGGGTTTAAAGTTTAAAGTGCAGCAGATGCGGAAGTGTAAAAAAGATTTAGTTCCCCCCTCATCCACTAGAGGCTCCAAACTCAGTAAATACCCATAGACTACCATGTTAAAATAACCAACTTCACAGAACAAGCAAGGATCATTTAAAGACTGGTACAAAAACATCTTGTAGGACGTTTTGTGGAGGTTAGCACAGGTGACACACCATGCCCCCTAACAGCCGAGTGAGTTGGTAAAGTAAAAATTTAAGGAAAGAATTAAAAGAAATTTATGTACAAATTTATATAGAAATTTTATATAGAGAAAAAAAAATCTCAGTCTGCACCTGGGGTCCTGCCTGGTATGGTAGATCTGGGCCTCGACCGCTCTGGTGCTCAGGGCTTGCTCCTGT